>SDVV010034397.1:0-11178 GCA_016164225.1 Gammarus roeselii
AGTTCTTTGTCTTTCCTTATTGTCTTCTCTCGGTGTTGGTTTCACTCAAAGTCACTGTCCCTCCGTCATTAATTCTACCTGCTCATGTCAGAGCTATGTTTTCTCTCTCTCCCATTATGTTCCAGCGAGTGTAGCGAGGGTCGAACGCGTGCTCAGCAGTTGCCCGCTTTCCGTCGTACTTCATACCGTTCACCCCACCGACATGACCCAGCAGGAGAAACTGCACGAAACTGCACGAGTTGATGCGAAGTTCATTGATCTTATATTAATTATTTACTGAGGTAATCAGAATTAGAGCTACTGACCCTTGTTCGATTTCGATGAGAAGATGTCAACCAAATAATTTGTTCGTGCACGTGGCCAGGGCGTCCTAAAAAGCGTCAACTGCCTGGTTTCCTTGTATTCCATAAAAAATTTAATGTCCTGCTGAAATGCCAACAATTTTCTACTAATTGAAAAGTTATAAGAGACTTGTGATATTTTTTGGCCTCTTCACCAGGGGTTTTCAACAGATTTACCATTTGCCATTTCTCTGTTGGTAATAATTAATAATAACAAATCTAACCCGGAGTAATAATTCTCCAGGTTCCATCCGTTGGTGTCATTTATCATGCATTTCTTTCCAAGTTTTTTACCTGCCGGAAACATTATTTCAACAGCCCAATCTAAAAATATCTAACAATAGAACGTTTCGTCTCCTTCAAATATTTATTCTTCCTAATTCAGGAGCCTTTTTCCCTTTGACTATCAATCTCTTCGTCTCCATGCAGCCAGAACTCTCCTGACAGTCAATCCCTCAGTCTCCTGTTAGCCAGAACTTTCTCCTGACAGCAAATCACTCAGTCTCCATGCAGCCGAAACTCTCCAGACAGCAAATCCCTCAGTCTGATCTCCAGGCAGACAGAACTCTCTCATGACAGCCAATTTATCAGTTTCCAGGCAGCCAGAACTCTCTCCAGACAGCCAATTCCTCAGTCTCCAGGCAGCCAGAACTCTCTCCTGCCAGCAAATCTTTCAGTCTGGTCTCCAGGTAGCCAGAGAACTCTCTCCTAACAGCCAATCCCGCAGTCTCCAGGCAGCCAGAACTCTCTCCTGACAGCCAATCCCTCAGTCTCCATGCTGCCGGAACTCTCTCCTGACAGCAAATCTCTCAGTCTGGTCTCCAAGAAGCCAGAACTCTCTCCTGACAGCCAATCCCTCAGTCTCCAGGCAGCCAGAACTTTATCCCGATATGCACTCTAACTCCAGAGGCGTCCGAGGTCCACTCTCAAGAGGGACTGTATAAATTCTTTGCAAAGTGAGAAGAGATCGCGAGACGATCCCCAATGATACTTCGGCTGGTGCCCCTTACATTTGTCGTTGCTTGAGCAGCCTGGGCAATACAGAGGGAGAGTTTGTGTAGCAATGTTGAAACAGCGTCAGGAGATGGGAGACTGTTGCTAGTACTTATAATGGATCGCAAGTATTACAATGTCTTGGAAAATAATAGAAACACTTTTAGATCCGCTAGCTAAACAACTCATACAACTTTTTAAACAACATAATTGTGTATGGATTCATGTTTTTAAAGTGGTGATTTTTTTTTACCGTCCTATTCGAACGAGGAACAATCCAATTAAAAAGTTGTGTATATATTTATTTATGTTATTTTCCTGAAGCAGGTTAGGATCTCGAATGAGATTGTACTTGTACAGTTCATTTGCGTACAGGTCTACCGTACGGAGCTTAGACAACATACCGTTAGATTATGTATCTCCATGTGTGTTTTCACCTGTTCTTTCAACTGTTTGTGCTTTCACCTGTATAAGATGAAAACAAATTAAGAAATGAACGGTTATTCAGTAAATCTTTGTGATTTAGTCACTTTTAAATAATCAGGTACATTCCTGCCACTATTTCCCAACAAACAGCTTTACAAAGCGAGTCTAAATAGATACGATAGCCTCATTTTAAACTCTGCAAGGAGCACAAATGAAGCTAATGCGAGAGTTAACATTACCGGGCCAAAAGAGCAACACAAGGCAACACATAAAAGAAGGTCCGAAGACCTCTTCTTTGCAATGGTCGATATCACTGATTAGTATCAACGTTACCGCTTCAAAGGGGCAACATCAGACATTGCAAAAAGAAGAATCAAAGCCGCCTTCTTCATAATGTTTGGTATCACTGAGCTCTTCAAAGCAGCCGCAGAGCCATATTCCGAGATCCAGCGGAAGGCTGCAAGCCGCTCCCTCTCATGGGATCCGTCGGATGGTTGCCAGCCGCTCCCTCTCAAGGGATCCGGCGGAAGGTTGCCAGCCGCTCCCTCTCATGGGATTCGGCGGATGGTTGCCAGCCGTTCCCTCTCATGGTATCCGGCGGAAGGTTGCCAGCCGTTCCCTCTCATGGGATCCGTCGGAAAGTTGCCAGCGCTCCCTCTCAAGGGATCCGGCGGAAGGTTGCCAGCCGATCCCTCTCATGGGATCCGGCGGAAGGTTGCCAACCGTTCCCTCTCATGGTATCCAGCGGAAGGTTGCAAGCCGCTCCCTCTCATGGGATCCAGCGGAAGGATGCAAGCCGCTCCCTCTCATGGTATCCAGCGGAAGGTTGCAAGCCGCTCCCTCTCATGGGATCCAGCGGAAGGTTGCAAGCCGATCCCTCTCATGGGATCCAGCGGAAGGTTGCAAGCCGCTCCCTCTCATTTTATCCAGCGGAAGGATGCAAGCCGCTCCCTCTCATGGGATCCAGCGGAAGGTTGCAAGCCGCTCCCTCTCGTGGGATTCAGCGGAAGGTTGCAAGCCGCTCCCTCTCATGGGATCCAGCGGAAGGTTGCCAGCCGCTCCCTCTCATGGGATCCAGCGGAAGGTTGCAAGCCGCTCCCTCTCATGGGATCCAGCGCAAGGCTGCAAGCAGCCTCCTCTCTTATGAGACCCAGTGCCAGATTGCAAGCTGCCTCCTCTCTTATGAGATCCAGTGCCAGGTTGCAAGCAGCCCCCTCTCTTATGAGATCCAGTGCCAGGTTGCAAGCAGCCCCTCTCTTATGAGATCCAGTGCAAGGTTGTAAGCTGCCCCCTCTCTTATGAGATCCAGTACAAGGTTGCAAGCAGCCCCCTCTCCTATGAGATCCAGTGCAAGGTTGCAAGCAGCCCCCTTTCTTATGAGATCCAGTGCAAGGTTGAAAGCAGCCCCCTTTCTTATGAGATCTAGTGCCAGGCTGCAAGCAACCCCTCTCTTATGAGATCCAATGCAAGGTTGAAAGCAGCCTCCTCTCTTATGAGATCCAGAGCAAGGTTGCAAGCAGCTTCTTCTTTTATAAGATCCAATGCCATTTTTCAAGCCACTCGCTCTCTCTCATGGAATCATGGAATGCAGCGAAACATCACAAAATGCAGCGAGTATCAAGGATGCTCCTACGAAAACGGCGTGGATGAAGGGGATGCTTGGTTTCAATTAACATAAATTGGGCCTTGTTAAGTAGCTCGCGGCTGTGACATCCGTAGAAGTTTCCTCCTATACATTTCATGAGGTAATAAATAGCTTGAAATAATGAAGAAACGATGAAAAAGAAAGAGGGCCGATGGCAGAGGATGACGGGTAGAAGCCCATCGTTTGAATCTGTAATGCCATCGCCATGGAGTGAAAGTGCATGGCTCGGGACATAATTTAGCAGCGGCTTAAGTGAAGTCCGTTCGCGGTGCATAAGTGCCACATGGAATGATGTTCCTGCTATGAATGTGATTGTCATGACAATACCCATCAAACGTTAATATTAATGGCCTCCATTTCCATGATAATCTTTCGAAGGCATTAAGAACGATATCCAATTAATGTCGACGCGACGCATGAACATTGCGTAAAACGAGCATAAATGTCGACTATTAGTCTAAAACAATTGAGAAGCATTTCTTTGGAAATAGCCTCTGATGTTTTGGCAACGTATTTGTGACATGAGGTGGGAAATTATAAAAAAAAAACATCTGTTTCATCTTCCTTACTTGTTCGCGTTAGATGACTTCTATTCGGCTTTGTTTACTGTCTTGCCTGTAGTATTGATCATGATCTTAAAATTACTTGAAGACAGTGTGAGTACCTAATTCCACCCAAGATTCTGACAACTTTGATATCTACACATAAGTACTTATTTAAGATCTTTAAATGGAATTCATTTTGTTCAATTCAGTCAAACGACAGTGACATTGACAAGTTTTCGTTGCAGTTCACCGATCTGAAGTTCAAATTAGTATGTACTTATATAGTTAGGCCAAAATAACTTTGATAGCACAATGTACCGTCGCGAGCAAAAATTTGTGAATGGTTAGTCGTGTAACCGGAAAAACAAATTCAACTTTCCCCACGTTTAATTGAACTTCATATAGAAATTTCTTACGGTAATATGTGTGGACAAAGCTTCTTAATTGGTAATATTAATCATATTTCCGATGAGTTGAAATACAGAGCGCCTGAAATATGACATTTGTTCCAGTTTTATTTCCGATATTCCTGCATGGAGATGGTATGTTTTTATGTATGCACATGGCTGCTGCTTCTCGATCTAGAGGAAACAGCTGTACGTATACTTAGACCCTGCATCCTACATGCGGGGACGCCGATAACGAAACTATAAATGACCCGATTTCGATTGTGTAGGGTACATATTTTTGCGCTGGTAAAAATCCCACATCAATTCAAATGCGGTACCCGGCAGCCGGCGTTACGCAAGCGACGTGTAAATTAACGTTATCCGGCATGAGAAGTTTAACGGGCATCAGTAAGCAGACCGTTGACCGGAATTTTTTTTTCCCAAACTTCATATCTAACTAACGCTTTCATCGGCTTTCATAGACGACTCAACAGATTCCTATTTCATTCCAAACAGGAATTGAGATAATTGAAAATATAATATTTTTTAATCGGACAGGGATGAAGTTTGCCGGGATCAGAACGTCGTTAAACGAGTGTACTATTGGTTGTGATCATAATTATGATGACGGGTGAACAGAAAACGAGTGAATGGGTATATGATGACGGGTGAACAGAAAATTAGTGAATGAGAATATGATGACGGGTGAACAGAAACGACTGAATGGGCATATGATCACGGGTGAACAGATAACGACTGAATGGGCAAATGATGACGGCTGAATAGAAAACGACTGAATGGCATATGATGACGGCTACACAGATAACGACTTAACGGGCATATGATCACGGGTAACAGACAACGACTAAACGAGCATTTGATGACGAGTGAACATAAAACGACTGAATGGGCCTATGATGACAGCTGAACAGAAAACGACAGAATGAGCATATGATGACGACTGAACAAAAAAAAAACGACTGAATGGGCATATGATGACGGGTGAACAGAAAACGACTGAATGGGAATATGATGACGGGGGAGCAGTAAACGACTGATTGGGCATATGATGATGGCTGCACAGAAAACCACTCAATGGGCATATGTTGACGGGTGAACAGAAAACGACTGAATGGGCATATGATGACGGCTGAATAGAAAACGACTGAATGGCATTTGATGACGGCTAAACAGATAACGACTTAATGGGCATATGATGATGGGTGCACAGAAAACGTCTGAAAGGGCATATTATGACGGGTGAACAGAAAACGACTGAATGGGCATTTGGTGACGGGTGAACAGAAAACTACTGAATGAGCATATGATGACGGGTGAACAGTAAACGACTGAATGGGCATATCATGACGGTGAACTGAAACAAGTGTTTACAAGTGTTTACAAATGAAGGAAGGCAACAACATGCCTTTAGGCCCAAACTGGGTTGCCTTTTAATAGTATGAAAATTAGTTCTGAAGTAGAACGTCTAAGATAGCATCTTGTGTCATTATATTTTCTGTTTTAATAGATCAAAAAAGGGAAAATTTGTCGAAAGAAATAGCATTTAACGATGATACTCGAAACAACTGAAATTAGCACCTGAAGAGGAAGCCACCGACCCACGGTATTGATCTGAGATTGTCACAGTTTCATTCCTCGTGAAACCAGTGCTGACCGGCGTCATTGCTGAACACTGTTCTGCAACGAGCAGGTACCAATGCCGGGCACCTCTTTTACCGCGCTAGTGCCAATGCCGGGCACTAATTTAACCGATTGAGTGTGAATGCCGGACATCATTTTTCACGAATATACTGATGAAAATGCTATAGAAGGGATCAATTTAGCGGCGAATTTGGGAGAATTTGTCGAGCCGTGAATTAAACGTCTCGATTGTATCGCTGTTCACAACTTCCGCGGGAAGTCTGTTCCATTCTTCGACAACCCTATACGTGAAGAAATTGTGCATGATATCGAGTGTGAAACGCTTGCCAACAATCTTGTATCCATTATTCCTGGTAACTCCATTCGAATCTAAAGTGAAAAGGCATGCTCGCTCTACGCTTTCCTTACCCTTCATAATCTTCCACAATTTGATCGTGTCACCTCTGACTCTACGTTTCTCTAGCGAATAAAGGTTGAGTTCGCGTAGTCTCTCTTCGTACGATTTATTGCGCAGCGAAGGGATTAGTTTGGTAGCTCTACGTTGGACCTTCTCTGATTTAATAATGTATTTTCTGAGGTATGGAGACCAAAAGTGGACGGAATACTCAAGGTGCGGTCTAACAAATGCAGTGTATAACACGCGAATACTATTTCTGCTCTTGCACGAGATTGTGCGGGATATCATGCCTAACATTTTGTTGCCTTTTTTGGCTGCATCGTTACATTGCTTGCTGCTTTTCAAGTCGTTACTAGTGACAGTTATCAGTTTCTTTCTGGACATTGAATATTCGTGCTTAGGGTTATGGTGACCAATGTGCATAACTTTACACTTGTCGACAATGAATTTGATATGCCACATTTCTGACCATTCAACAATTTTGTTCAAGTCTAATTGGATCCGCTCACGCTCGAGTTTGGTTTGAACTTTTCCTACTAGCTTGGTATCGTTTGCAAATTTAGTAATGTTCGGGAGTATATTGCTGTTGAGATCGTTCTTGAATATCACAAAGAGAACTGGCCCTGTCACGGATCCTTGAGGCACGCCGCTTGTAGCTTTACCCCAATTGTAGGAAGCTCCATTAAGTAAGACTCGCTGCCGTCTGTCCGTGAGCCAGCATTTTATCCAGTTAATGAGTTCGCTTCGAATACCGATACTGTGCTACTTACTAAGCAAGCTTTTATGAGGAACTTCGTCAAGAGCCTTTTGAAAGTCAAGTTAAATGATGTTGGTCGGAGATTTCGCGTCGTGAAATTCAATTATATTAATGAAAAAAACAGCAGGTAAGTAGGACATGAACGATTGCGTCTGAAGCCATGCTGAGAGTTACCTATTAACTGATTTAATTCTAGGAATTTTGCAATTATATCCGTGATCAAACTTTCCATCAATTTACCCATGACTGAGGTGAGACTAATCGGGCGGTAATTTTAGGGGCACATTTCGTCCCCTTTTTTAAAAAATGGGGTGACGTTGGCCTCTTTCCATTGAGAAGAGCAGGTACCATTTGTGAGAGATTGGGTGAAAATGTTTGCTTGATGTTCGGCAATTTCGTTCATAGTCTCTTTCAGTGTTCTGGGATAAACTTGGTCTGGACCGGGAGATTTTTTAACTTTAAATTTTTATATAAATTTCATAACTTCGACAGGTAAAAAGTTCACTGTGCTGAGGACTTCAATTTGTCGTTGCGCTATGATATCCTCAGGATTAGGAATATCCGCAATCTCTAACGTAAATACAGAACAGAAAAATTGGTTGAACAGGTCACTCATTTTAGTGTCGTCAGTTTCTAGCTCACTAACGTCTTTTTCATGAGGGCCAGTTACAGATCATGATTTTTTTTGCTCGATATATAACTGAGAAATTGTTTCGGATTAGTTTTGGCGTTAGTCGCAATTCCATTTTCGTAATCTTTTTTCTCACGTTTCTGAACAGTCTAAAAAATCCATCTGCTGATTTTGTATTAAATTTTTGCAGCATCGTCGTGTGGGTGTTTCTGTTTATTAGAGAGCTTTTCTTTTGCTACTGAAGGCTCTTCCATTCTCCTCTCCAGTACTTAGGCTGATTGACTGCTGTTCGCCTGTTTTTGCGAGGGACATGGTCATTTTCAATATTTTGAAGTGCAGTAAAAAAATTGGTTTGCGATTGATTGACATCTTGTCCGAGGGTTATATTTGCTGACGCCATTGCCTCTCTTAAGTTATCAAAGTTAGCTAGTCTAAAGTTAGAGACTTTTTTGCAGTTAATAGACGTTTTTTAACTCGAGCTCAATGATAAAACGGATACAGTTGTGGTCGCTATTTCCGAGGGGTTAGCCCACTTCGACGTTCGTGACATGAGAGTCGCTAGCAATAAATATAAAATCAAGAATATTGCTACCTCTTCTAGGTGTCTTTACCATTTGGGTCATAAACTTGTCGTCAGCAAAATCAATCAGGCGTTAGCAAGTGGCCGTACATTCTTCTGTTTCCCAATCGATGTCGAAAATATTGAAGTCTCGAAGTACTATACTGTTTGGGGTTCTGACCACATCGACGAGGATGTTGTAAAGATCGATATCATCTATGACAATGCTCTTGGGAGGACGATAAACTAGTGTGATTTGACACTTTGTATGTTTACAGACTTCTTAAATTGAAACTATGTCGTGTCGCTGCTGAAATTGAGACTTCTACCATTTGTAGAGTATTTTTTACGAGAAACTATACTCTTTCACCCTCACGGCCTAGTCTATCTTTGTGAAATAGGGAAAAAACAGGGAGAGTGAATTCGCCCAGATAATTTCTGATGCTCGATTTCATCCACGATTATGGGATGGCTATTATGTCGATCTCATCGTTAATTGCGGGGATTCCCAATTCGTCGATTTTGTCTATGAGACTTCTAGCGTTTACATAGTAACATTTGAGAGTGTTTTGGCTCGGAATCCTGCCAGAAACTCTTCAGTTGCGGTTGGGGGCTGCTGTGTTACTTCGATGGACTTTTTTGTTAGTGGTGAATCTATTTTTGTTGGCTGTTCCTCTATCGTTACTGCAGGGTCCGTGATTGCTACTTGCTCGGACGGCGGCTGTTGACTCATTACATTGGGCAGTAATGGCGGAGTCTTGTGTTGCGCGTCGAGAATGTGTTTTGATGTAATTTCGGTGACGATGCCAGCACCGATATTCAGAATTTAAGGGATTTAATTTTTTTTTAGGTTTAATGACATGTTGACAAAATAACAGAAATATCAGAATACACAGATGATACGTACCAAGTCTTCGTCAGCGTGAGCTGTTCTGAAGACAACATTTGCTACCTAGGTGAATTTAATATTGATTTAAAACTAGGGTTGAGGAGAAATAACCAACCGACGGACATTGTTGGAGGACATCCTCTGCTCTCCAATTTTTAATATGTCAAGATAGATGCAAGCCTTACATTGGATCAATAATTTCAAGAAAAATAAGCAGAGTAAATCTGATCACCGACGTTTACTTTATCGTGACTATTTACTGTTTCAGCTGTCATTTACTTAGCTTGAGAGCAGAAAATGTCCGACATGAGGTTGTCTATTACATTACTTAGACATTGTTTGGCGAACGATGGCACCAATTTGAAACTAACTGCATAGTTAGCATGACATATTAACATATGCACACGGGAAATAAATATTTCAATGAGTCATAATCGATGGGTACACTAAATGGACGGATTTCTACATGAACAAGATAATTGAAAATTTGAGCATGTGAATCAAGAGATGAAGAATGCTTTCGAGGGTATCAAGCCCAGACGTGTTTATGCGTGCCTTGTTGGAGATTCTATCGAATTAATAATTTTTGAGGTTGATCATCGTTTCCCGATGGTCCGAGAATGAAATTTGTTGTGCTTTGCAGAACGTTGCTATGATATTGTTTAGAAATATCATCTTGCTCAATTTGTATCTACTTTGGTTTGGATGGGGCAGGATGCCAGTGACATGGATGTTCGCGTGCGATCGTTTGACGTTTGTTAGCATGGTTTTATACCTTACCCATGTTTCTTTCGTCTGCGCCACCACGTCTTTAGCCCCGACTTGTAGGATGAACGGTTTAATAGAAGGTATGTTTTCCTTTTTGATTATTACTTCAATATCGTCAATTTTTAGGCCTGGTTTACCGAGAATTTTTAGTTGGACTCTATTTTCACTAATTTGGTTTGATGGATGTGACATTGTAATCGCCAATCACAATAATTTCTTCTGTGTGTTTGAGAGTCCATTTCTTCTGGCCATACACCGAGAACGACTGAATGGGCATATGATGACGGGTGAACAGAAAACGACTAAATGAACATGTGATGACGGCTGAACAGAAAATGACCTAATGGGCAGATGATGACGGGTGGACAGAAAACGACTGAATGGGCATACGATGACGGCTGAACAGAAAACGACAGAATGGGCATAGAATGACGGCTGAACAGAAAATGATTTAATAGGCATACGATGACGGGTAAAAAGAGAACGACTGAATGGACATATGATGACGGCTGAACGGAAAACGACTGAATGGGCATATGATGACGACTGAACAGAAAACGACTGAATGGGCATATGATTACGGGTAAACAGAAAACGACTGAATGGGCATATGATGACGGGTGAACAAAAGACGACTGAATGGGCATACGATGACGGGTAAAAAGAGAACGACTGAATGGGCATATGATGACGGCTGAACGGAAAACGACCTAATGGGTATAATGACGGGTGAACAGAAAACGACTGAATGGGCATACGATGACGGCTGAACAGAAAACGACGGAATGGGCATAGAATGACGGCTGAACATAAAATGATTTAATAGGCATATGATGACGGTTGAACAGAAAAAAGACTGAATGGGCATATAATGACGAGTGAACAGAATCGACTGAATGGGCATATGATGACGGCTGAACAGATCACGACTTAATGGGCATATGATGACGGGTGAACAGAAAACGACTTAATGGACATATGATGACGGGTGAATAGGAAAGAACTGAATGACCATATGATGACGGCTGAACAGAAAACGACTTAATGACAGGTGAACATATAACGATGTGCGCCCGTGACACGTTCAGCTACTGGACAACGTGAGGCAAGGCTTACGAGGGCTACTTAAGAGGCGCGCCTATAAGACAACGTGAGTCAAGGCTTACGAGGGCCACT
>SDVV010034398.1:0-11178 GCA_016164225.1 Gammarus roeselii
TTCCGTGCCACCGCCAGTTTGACCTCCTCGTTCCACCACTCGCAGCCTTTCCTCCTGCACCCGCCCACACGGCGCACACCACGCACCTTCTTCGCACATCTCAGCAACGCATCCCTTAACGTCTCCCATTCTTCCTCCACATCTCTCAGATGCTGTCCTCTGACGTTGTCCAAGTGGATCCCCCAAAATCCTCCTGGTCTCCCAAGTCCCCCGGGTTCCCGTGGGACCCGCGTCCCGCGGGTCCCACGAAAACCTCCCCTCTCTGGGTCACCTTGTCTCAACCAACCTCGATACATATAATAACAAATTCAAAATTTATCACCATTAAAAAAAAGGCAGTGAAAAATAATTGAGCCCAAGCAAGAAGAAATACTAAAATACTAAAATAAAGTGTTAATGATCTATAAAATGACTAATCATCCATCCACCCCAATCCAATCAACCGGGCCAGCCCAACGGGCAGGATAACAATGGCAATGAAGGCGGAAACTGAAAAAGCATAAAGGAAACGTGCGCATTGCCGCTCCACTCAATGAAGAAGAATAGTATCCACAATTTAGGTGGAATGCCTGAAGGCCATCAAACTTAAGGATCGAGTAACTATTAGACATATTATTATTATTATTTGCTTTCATGTTCCACCGGAGTCCCAACGCGAAGTTAATGCGGACTCCCCCGTAGGGCGGTATTATTGGACTTAGTATCTCTCTATGGCGAGAATTGAAAGTGGTCGCAGTCTTAGAGTCACCGTGATTAAATTTGAAGAAGGAGCACGCACTCTTCCCAAGTTGTGGCTCAAGGCTCGGGGTGCTGCATTTGCTGGAGTTGTGCATGGCAGTCATAGACCCTCTGTAGGTCTAGTGAAGCTGAAAGGCCTCGGATAAGTGCGTGTTAAGCCCAATGCACACGTCGTTCAAATCCATGAGGCTTCGGGCTATAACCGCATGAGTCTCGATATTTTCCACGCTTTCCTCGTTCAACGGATCGACGTGAGGACAACTTTCAAGATTGGTCTGGAGCGACTTTTGACAGACGAGCGCTTTGAGCAGTCTGAGGCGTTTAGTTCCCTAAACTATTACCAAAAATTACCCCAAATCTAACATGAGGCTCAGCTAATGCCGTATTACATGTTAATCATGGGTTTCATGTATTATTATTAATTGATAGTTCATTAATAGTTATTTTACAAGTTTTTACGAACTATTGTTAAAATTCAATGGTATAGCTTTGAGGCCTTATTTGTAAAACAAAATATGCATCAATAATTTGATGCCCAGGAATGTAATAGGCTCAGTAAGAGCTCACGAATGAATATGCAGTTGGTTCAACTCCTCCCCCCCTCCTTTTAGAGATGTGGCGGAAAGTTGGATAATTTCTTACACCATAGGTTGGCTGAGCAAGGTCAGTGAGGGTGACTGAGTCCGTTCAAGCCTGAAGCAAATCAAAAGAGGATCACCACAGAAGGATTTCTTTCTTACTGGGGTAATGATCCTCATATAAATGTTACTTCCCTACAGGGGATATCACTTCTTTTCAAAAATTCAGGCCGCCTAGTCGTCAGTACCCCCAAAGAGGCGGACTGTGCGTGCGACCAACCGCTGCTGCGAGCGATCGTGGACTAATTTGCTCGGCTGCTGCACGCCTCATGTACCCGAGCCGGCGTCGGCGAGTTTCGATATTGGTCAGTCGATATTTAGAGCACTGATTTTTGGAGTATTGATATTGAAAATACCGATGTTTAAATATCAATATTGGACTATCGGTCTTTGGAACATCGACATTTGAAGCATCGATACCGTAAGTATTTAGGGTATCGATGTTTGAAGCATAGATTGTTGAAATAACGATATGTTTTTGCACATGTTCCTGTAATAACATTTTCGGCTCTTCCTAATGGCTATGTCAATTCTAAGATTAGAATGAATTTCGAAGAATGACTGACAATTGGTGGCAAAAAATGCTCCACATACGGAGACTAGAACTGTAGCATCCCTGCTATTTGCAGCACAAATCTAATTCTCTCCTAACTTTACAATTGCAGCTGTAAAACGAGAAACTTTCTGGCCGTGAACGTTACAAAACCGGGTGGCAACCATTTGCTCTCCTTGGTATAAATGGTACAAAATTAGATTAGAGTGTCAAGGCTTTCTAGTGCACTGGAGTCAATGTCCTTCTGGCACCGAACGTCAAACCAGCAGCCAGTGCTGCATCAAGTCATCAACAAATCATCCTGTCTCCGGAATTGTTTCGACTCACGGCATGCTTAAGTCACTACTGTTTATAGGGATTCAGAGAGAGGTCACAAATGTGGTATAAATGGTACAAAGACATACAAAAAAATCGACAAAGCTGTCAACGTATATATTGCTAGCTATGATTACTTCATAACCTCAGGAATATTAGCGGTTCAAAATAAGTCAAGAGAATCTAGTATAATGTTGGGAAACTAAAATTTCTGCAAGAGCTTGCAAATGCTGTATGTCTTGTGGCACCCGTGCATACCTCTGACATTCGCAGCGTAAAGGACATTGACTCCAAGCAGTAGTAGCCCCAATCACTCCGATCTAATCTTGTCATGGTTATCTAATATCTTTGGATATGGTGGCGATTTTTGTTAGAGCGTTACAACGGAGACGGACACTTTTTTGAGTATAAGAATCGAAACCCTCTCGAACGATGTATAGCACTAATCACTCCGGTGAAAAAAAACGGCTCCATATAAAACAATTCTCTTCGCTAATGCTGCAAGAATTAACACTGTGAACATCTATTTTCAGATTTTAAATAAGCTGTGATCAACTAGCAGTTAACGCTTTCTTTCATTCAATCAAACTTTGAGGTTTACAAAGAGAAGAGAGCAAGCTCCATTTTTATTCTATATCCAATTATTTTTTAGCCCCCCTCCCCATAACTGCAAAAAAGACGTTCGTCCCTCTCTAGACAAGTAAAAATGCCCAACTTCATTTGGAGCATCATGTGGCTGCTGGTGCTCTTCTTCTTCGGCATCTGGGTCTCAGGCTTCTGCGCCTTCTGGTACATCATCTTCAGCATCTTTGTGCCGTGCTGCCAAGGATGTAAGGTTGGTGTGTTCGTTGACGCTTAGACTTTGGTCACGGCAGATGATGGAAAGTAGAAGTCTCCAACAAAGAAAAACAGGTTAAGTTAGGTCGGTAACAGTATCTTGACAATCTAGATAATGATTAGCGTTTTCAGAGTGTCGGAGCCGTAGTGGAATATACAATTATCAAGCCATGCAATAGACTTGGTAACAATGTTTAAGACGTACTGGCTGAAACTGTTTCAGCAGCCATTTACGTGTCCTGATGCTGACCTGGATACACTTTCTGTGACCTCTAGCAACTGAATCCATAAAAAATCCGTCATTTATCCTGAACAGTAAAATAACTTAAGAAATTTGATGCAAACACTCGTACGATGCAGATTTTTTTGTAGTGAATAGGAAAAAGACAAAAATGGGAAAATCGATTCCAAAGTTTAGGCATAAGATGCAATCGGTAGACTCCGCCTTCGTCAGTAAAGGCAGTGTCATGCTAATGAATGTTTTCTGTGACAGGGCTTCGCGGATCTACTGCTGAAGGGGGTGATGTTCGCTGGGCAGTGCAGCGAATGGATGGTGGGGGGCGTGTCCATCGAAGACGCCTTCAAATAACACATTCCCAACACCCAGAAAGCGACCCAGCCAGCACTCCAGGCAACGGCGACGCACCGTTCTACAAGCTCAATATTTTTCAAAGAATGGGCATCAGGAGCAGGGACGTGTATGCACAGTCACAAATTTTGGTTTCCTGGACAGCAAAGGCGGTCATAGTACAAAAGAAATCATTATCAAAATAGCATTTTCATCCTTTAAAAATGTTCTAGAGTTAAGCATACAATTTCTAGCTACTGAATCATCAACAATGGTAGACGTGGTCTAAAACAAGATGGGTAAGAAATTAAAATTTTTCTACATTTATACTTGGGAAAAAGATTAAAACTATACATGAAATAAATTTAATGTAGACTAACAAAATGTGTAACTTTCTGTGACCCTCTCACTCATTCTTGTACATTAGCGATAAGATGCATATTCAACACACATGTAGAAACCGTCTAGGCACCTTAGCAATAGAAGTGTATGAGTTGGGATGGGTTGTAGATGTACAGTAGCTATCACTTCGGGACACATGTTGTTTATAATAATAGTCGTTGTTGAAACAAGCTCAGAAGGACGCTGGCTTCAGCGCGATGGAAAGCCTCGTCACTGTAATATAATCTATTGAAAAAGGCGATGCTAAAATAATGGTTACAAAGTAAAAAGTTAAACGAACCATTCATCGCAATTCATTCAAATAATGAACAGAGCACTTACAGGTGGTTCAGACAAACGCTTCCAACACATTATAAACCTAACGAACACAGGAGTGGCAGGTGGTGTCACACTTACACTTCACGACACATTGTAAATCCTAACGAACACAGGAGTGGCAGGTGGTGTCACACTAACACTTCACGACACATTATAAACCTAACGAACACAGGAGTGGCAGGTGGTGTCACACTTACACTTCACGACACATTATAAGCATAACGGACACAGGAGTGTCAGGTGGTGTCACACTTACACTTCACGACACATTATAAACCTAACGAACACAGGAGTGACAGGCGGTGTCACAATTACACTTCACGACACATTATAAGCCTTATGAACACAGGAGTGGCAGGCGGTGTCACACTTACACTTCACGACACATTATAAACCTAACGAACACAGGAGTGGCAGGCGGTGTCACACTTACACTTCACGACACATTATAAACCTAACGAACACAGGAGTGGCAGGCGGTGTCACATAATAAGAACCGGCCATAAGACATCCGTTATTTCGGTCGGTATTGCATGAAGAGGAGACTTTCGTCAAGGAATTCTAAAAGGAGAATGCTGTCAAAGATTACACAGGACAGCTCTCATGACTGTCATTTGTTGGCAACATACAATTGCTCATCATTTATAGGAGGATGGAAAACACAAAACTTTAGTCAATTAAAAATTATAATTCGTTTGATGAGTGTGAAAATAATATTTAGTTCTAACTATTTCCTGTTGCCGCGAGACTTCATCGTCACTGATGCCGTTTTGGTCAGAAGTGGTGAAATTGACCCAATGAAAAATTGATTTGAATTTGTAACGTAGCAAAATAAAATTTGTTTATGCTTACTCTGCAACGAAAAATCAAACTCTAAAATTCCCACGCCCAATAAAACTTTGTAGAGCAATTTCTTACGATATTAAATCTGGACAAAGCTTCTCAATGCATAATGTCAATCAAGTTCCCGGCGAGTTCAAATATTGAGCGAAAAATGATAATTGAAGAATTTTCCAAATCTTAAACGACTTTTCGTTTGCTACTGTAGATGTTTGAAAATGTATTAGGGTTCATACAAAACGTCTTTTGGTAGTTATACAATTGATGTATATTATGTTTATTTTTAATAATGTCAATAATTACTATTATTTGTTACAGATGATTCGATTGGTACTATTTAGTCTGTTTGATTCCTTCTTTCTTAATTTATATTTCAAACTTTATATAATTGTAGGTAGAGGAGCTAAACACGAACGAGAACTAAAACATCAAATAAACAAGGCAACTCATGGGTTATTGCTTCCACGCCTACCGCTGGCTGAATTTGAAATTGAACTAAGTTAGAAGAAACCTCATTCGACATGGCAACTGATCTAAAATGGCTGCTGCTTAGTTGGTCGGATCGGGGTAAGATATCTGCCGGTTGAACAGTTTCCAAAGTGGGAAGAACTAAAATCATATGTAACGGCGAAACAAAAGTCATTTCAATTCTGTAAATATGATTCACAATACAATTATATCTATATGCTGATGACAAGTAAGTCGCACCTAACAGTAACGTTAGTAACCCCACCAGGAACAGTACATCAAAACTAAAACCAACCAATATGTTTTGACAACACGTATTAAGAAATTTGCAGAACAATTCTTTCTTCCTCTATGTGTGTCCCATCCACCACCGTCCCCTCCCTGCCACTAGCAGATTAGGAACATCTTCGTTTAAAAGGAAACGGCGGTGAGCGTAACCATGATAGAGAAGTTATTAAGTCGAAGGAAATGGTAATCTGCTCCTTTCTATGATTGAAGTCATTATTAAATTAGATTAGACATGAATAGCGTAGATTAGAGTGACGAGACTGTTTAGAACGCTGGAGTGAATGACGATTAGAGTACCAAGGCTTTCTAGTGTGAAGTCACCTGTGATTCGCGTCGAGTAACGAAAGAGAAGTCGCGAACACTACATGTTTAAAAAAAAAAAATCCTCACAATCTCGGTTAGAAAAGAGTAATGTAATTCAAAGCACCATCAGTTCCACTTAGAGATGCAACAGTACCCGTTTGTTAGGTAAATTGAGACTTGGTTAATAACAATTTTATAGATAAAGACACTAGACCGAATCCCATAGAAAGGGGGGTGGCCGACAGCAAGGCGCATCTCGCACTCCTCTCATACACTCAACCAACTTAGCCCTTTGGCGCTAAAGGGTCCGGTCAGGAGACCCCGCAACACACCCTCCGGGTCACGGGTGCGGTCCGAGGTCAGTGTCAGCAGCAGGGCCCGACAGTATGACTGGTTTACCCCTGCCGCGTCATGGTGACCGCCCCCTCGCCCACGACCATCCCGTCTCTCAACGTGATGCCAAGGGCGGGAAAGCTCATCAGGGCAGCGTCAAAAATCATCCATTCACGATCATTCTCTGTCTACGCCTCTCTCGCTACCTCAACACTCAAGTCTCTCCTTCCCAACGCCTGCTTCATACCATCCATCCACCCAAACTTCGGTCCCCCTCTAGGTCTACGTAAACAATTTTGATTTCTCTCTATGCCTACGTAAACAATTTTGACTATCAATTTTTTTCCCTTGCTAACTATTAAAAAAATTGTGGCAAATATCATAATCATAGCTGCCGAACTAGGCTCATAAAACAGTTTTCAATCTATAATTGAACTAGCACATAATTCATTATCAAACAATAATTCCTTTTTTTCCTAAATGAGTAACGAGCTGTTCAAAGAGTTTCAAACAACTTTTCATGAAAATTATTACTTCACGTCAAGGGTGTAATTTTTTTCCCCTTCGAAGCCCTCAACCATAATTTCGGATTCCTTTCTCTATGCGGTATTATCTCCCGCACTCGGCACACTAAAAAATAGTCAGGTGGACGAATATACCAGTAATTCATTCAGAGATTGGAGTAGAGCGCAGTTGAGTCGAAGTCCTTAGGGGCATTTCTTTATTAAATAGTACAGGGAACGAGGATCCAATTAACAAGGTACCCCAGATACAGGAAACCTCATGCATGAGAACAGCAAGATCGGAAAGATGTAGTGAAAGGTTACACGAAAGAAACCGCGGAACACTCAAATCAAATTGTGCACGGACACTGATGATGGGTCTAAAAGGTGAATATACCCGTAACATAAAACCCTGTGTGAGGGAGATAGGGTAAAAAATGTTGAGTAAGTTGTGATTATTAGACCTAATTTTCACCGCAGTCATGGGCAAAGGGCACTGCGTGTTACCCCTTTCGGGGCAATATAAAAACATCAGAAGCTGTAGAGATTAAAAAATATATAAATGGAGCGAACTCATGCGGATGAACACCTTCGCATTGAACGGATGGGACTGTGATTGCTGTCCGATACCTTGCTCGTGTGTTGTGGGCAAAGATCCTCAAGGCCACGAGGAAGTGACAAAAGAGTTAACACACAGCTACTACGGTGCGTTTATTTTAACAACCCTTACTAACACAATCACCCTTGGTCGACGACACTGTCCACAGACAGTGCCGTCAACCAAAGATAACGAACTCATCTTAAGATTGAAAATTGTTTATCATAGAGATATATGTTATCCTACTTTCTTTTTCTCAACATTTTTCTCTTATTATTAGCGATTACCAAGTTGTCGCATAACTGGACACTGATTCTTGTTCTCAACATTCTCCTTCCAATCGCATCCGAAGGCGGTTCAATGTTTTCAGAGTCCTTCTGACAGAGGCTACCCTCAGAGTCCTCTTTACAAAAGCTCGTCGCCGAGTTCACTTGAAGAGTGGCTGTCTTATTGAGCTGAGTATGATCCTTGAGTGGGGAGAGCATAACATTGGCCACTTTGTAGACGGTGTGGCTAGGGTCCGAGAGCGTGCTGAGGGAGGTGTCGGGGTCCGTAGCCATAGCAGGGTCTGCAGCCATTGCAGGGTCTGCTGCCACTGCGAGAAAGTGCAGCCTAAGAGGCTGTAGCAGACGCGTCGCCACCTGCACGCTCCAGGCCTTGCCCAGGAGGCGCTGCCGCTCCCTGCTTCCCAGGTTGCCAACATCCGTGTAGTGCTTTGGGAACCCGAATACCTGCTCAACACCGGCCAATGCAACTTTCGGGAGGTTTCGTCAAACTTAGCTTTAGGAAACGAATCATGAATTGACTATGGAGAAATTCAATAAAAAATCCAGCCAACATATGGCGCAGTATCTGATGAGTTCAAATCCATAATATATTATGTTGTACTGATAAAATTTCGCAAGTCAGAAGAAAGGCTCGATACTTTTGTGAAAGGTAAACAGATTAGGAGTGACGGGAGTAAGCTTCTGGGACACAAATATCGGGCGTTGAACCAGAGGATAACCGGACGAAAGATGACAGCTGACCAGCGACACTCTTCTTCTCCGTCTTTTCATAATACACCAAGTAAAAAGTACTCAAACTAACGCCCTTGGCCGACAGTAAGTGAAAGTATAATGCTTCCTGTCTAGAAAGCTTCATTTAAATAACATTGTCACATGGCAAGCATGAACTACCATTCGGTCATTTGAGTGGATGCATAAAAGTTGTACTTATTTCCTTGGAATACGGTGCAGCGGATGTTCACTTTCTCGTTTTTTCCTGCATTCTAAAGTCTCTTTTATCTGCTCTTCCCCAATGGTTTCATAAAAAATAAATTCCCAGATTACTTTTTTTCAAGTACATTATCCCGACAGCGCTACAAATGCTGTCATGACCCTTTCCACGCACACTGCACCTGTGGTGCTTCACGAGTAACGGTGTGTATTCCAAATATTAAACGTTAAATATCTAAACTATTAACAAAGAACAGTCCTTACCTTTGGAGAGGGTCCTACCTTTTCGATCTCAGTGCTCCAAAGGCAGTCTCCCTTCCCCGCCATCTTGACTGGCCAGTGCTGGCCCTCGCTTCCCGTCAAGCTGTTGCTGTTCGTCGTCACACACTTGATAGTGTTGACCACGGCCTGCCGATCACCGACCTGGACGTCAACCACGGCCAAAATAGGTTAGGGCAGGTGACTAGGTGTAATAGCGTGGTCCTAATCAGTTCGTCTTTTTTTTCCGATGGAATATGAGTAATAAGAGAATTGCACGAGTAATTATTGTGAGCAGTGTGACCCTCTCAGACTCTAAAAAAGAAGCGAAATGGAAAGAGTGGACGCAATGAATATCCTCTGCAAGGTAGTGTCTTGAAGTTGTATTGGACGGTCTCAGCATCATAAACCATGAGCATGCTAGACAAGGGTCTAAGGCTGTAATGTGTCACTTACCTAGGAGTACGGTTCTCACCTTGTCAATATAATCATTCAATACAGGAAGACGAGATGGTGGTGGTTCATGTGTAATTGCATCCAAACCTGAAACAGTGGCACAGGGGTAAAAATGTAATCAGATTGGGAATGGGAATATCAAAGTGTACTGGGTTGCAAAAAGTATCTTGAAGGGTCAATGTTGATTATATTACAGTAGGCGGTATTTCTAGCGCGATACATTGAAGGGACAATGTTGAAAACTTATTTCATTAAATGTTTCCAGAGGCGGCATTGTGGTATGTGATAGCAGCAGTTTGTACAGAGACAGACGCAATGCCGGATCTCTTAGACGAGCGGTAGCCAACGGCATGGCGCACCTCACACTCCTCTCATGTGCTCACACACAGACCAAGCTTTAGCCGATGATATTTACAAACGTCATTTTGATTCGTTCAAGCACATTATCCCGACAGCGCTACAAATGCTGTCATGACCCTTTCCACGCACACTGCACCTGTGGTGCTTCACGAGTAACGGTGTGTATTCCAAATATTAAACGTTAAATATCTAAACTATTAACAAAGAACTCATTTGTAATATACAAGTAAATATTTACCAAAATTTGTCATTAACAGTTTTCATCCCGAAATCATAAGAAACCATACTGGTCGGCTACAATGATTTTTTTCATGTGATCAGAGTAGAGTTACGAACAAAGTCGTTAAAACCATGGAATTTTCTGATTTGAAGTAATTTAGTGAATTTCAAATGAGCCATAAAACATTCACGTATAGCCGTGCGACAAGTCAGTTATGACATCGGGCATGATTGCAGGAAAAACTGAAAGCCTGTGACTGTTACGCAATAAAAAAATGCGTCCGAGCAAGCCTCGTGTCAGTAGGATGCCGACTTTTGAAAAAAAAACATCGGCACTAGGAACCAGAATACATATCGCTTCATCAGTGACAAATGCAAAAAAAAAATTGAAGATAAAAATATCTCAATCTGCCTTTTAACTAAGCTTAAAGTGAAATGAAAATTGAGAAAAATCTTCAGAGGTTAGTGTATAAAATTCGTACATAAAAAAAGGTCTCTGGACAGATTCTTTACGGTACATGCCTTACTGTTGTCACGTCACACTGGTGAGTGAAGGTGACCAATCAGAGTAACGGAAACGGAATTTCACGCATGAAAAGTCCATCAAAACTTGCTCTCCGCTTCTCTGACTGGTCGCTTTCATACGCTAATGTAACGTTTCAGCAGGAATGCGGAGGCCTGTGGCATTAGGTCGCTCTACCCCAACCCACCTGGAGTGTTACCCCAGAAGAGGCGCGGTCGGCTCATGGGTGTGAAGTTCCTGGCGTCCACAAGCGACGGCTCGCGATGGAGGTGCCTGAAGCATTAACGTGTTGAGGGAGGGATTGAAGAACTAATTTCTCAACATGAGAGATTTCTGAGTTCAAATATCTTCACAGTGCATTCACATTTTTTACTGTGAAATATTTGCCGACTTAAATATATTTATGACTTACTACCGATCAGAAGAAGTAGTATTATACTTCC
>SDVV010034399.1:0-11178 GCA_016164225.1 Gammarus roeselii
TATAGATATATATATGTTTTGACAGGGTTTTTGATATTCATGATACTGGGTTTGAAGGTTAATGGAACGCTTTAAACTATTCGTACACAAATTCCACAGTCACATATCAAAAGCTAAAAATCATGAGTTTCAGATTAATAAAATCAATTCAGTGAAAATGTGCTTCGCCAGTCATCATCAACGAACCAGTTGTATCTTTCCCTGAAAGATTTCAATAATTGAGGGCGGGCATTTTAGCTATTTCTCAGAGTCATATCATCAATCTTCTTCACACGATGAATTTTATACGTCTTGGAACGATTTCCTGCGAAGTACTAGCCACCTTTCACTGAACATATTCGATGTTGTCTATTGTTTTTCCTGTTCGAGATTGACTGGAACGCTGTGCAGCGAGAACGGTGTCAAGTTCCATAAATTTTGTCGACAATGAGTTGAATACTGCCAAGTAAAGAAACATTTCTTCTGTGAACAAATACTTTCTGACAGCCGTTTGAGTTGCCACAGTGTAACCGCTGTTTCCAAAATGAAGCTGAAAAAAATGACATCGCTTCCTAATCGTTAGTTTCTCCGTTTCTTTTGGAATGAGACCATAAAGGAAATAACGTCGTTAAATTTGTTGCTATGCATAGTATGCATTAAACGAAATGAATCTCCCGAACATAAGCTTTCAATCGATAACAACGGAAACGTCTCACGATTGGTAGAAAGCGTTTTATTGACCTCGAACTCAAGGAATTTGTTAATGAAAATCCTGTACATGTATAAAAATTGAAATCAGATCAATTACACTTTGAATTTACTCAGCATTATCCAATACGCTTACCAAACTCATGCCAACAGAAGTATGTGAATGTTCAGTGTTCACATTCTTTAGGGTTTTCAACACTTACCTCACACAGCTACCAATGGTGTCTTCATAACCCCTAGGGAGTGAACATTGATTCAGTCATTGATCAGTTGGCTGATGACTGACCCCTGCTTCCAATTCAGAGCTCACTTCCAGCCACCCCCTCCTACCATAAGCTGCCTAGTGCCGCTCTCACATCACTAGCATCAACGTACCTTGGTGATTATTGACGTGGAAGGCAATCAATTCACTGGCTTATCAGCATCAAGGTCTGCCCAATTACTCACTAGTGCCTCATTTCTTCACCGTCCTTACCATCACATCAATCTTTTTACTTGAGTATGCTTACCAGCTGCTCTACAGTCTACCCACTTGAGTATGCTTACCAGCTGCTCCACAGTCTACTAGCTTGAGTATGCTTAGAGACCTGGCAGACGCAATCATTATATTGCGTTGGTGCGTGACCTGTCGAAGCGCCCGCGGGACAACATCAATTTCCTCAGGGGTGTGGGTCTAATATAGGAGGTTGCAACTCTCGAAACTTGACCAACATGCACATGCCGGTGGGTATCCGGACTCTCCGGTGATGCGCCGGAAGTGGCTCCTTCACCGCAGTGGGAGCTGGGGCTAAGCAACTAACAACGACTTGCGTTACCTCTTTCTTGGTCTCGTTGCGACCACTCGCCTCAAGCCCCAGAGTGTCTCCCTTTCCTCGTGTCTACTTTCTCACTCCTTTTCTCCTACGTCTCTTGTCAATCACTCTCCTCAAGCTTTGGATCCCCTCCTTCTACGTATGTCGTGTCGACCACTCGCCTCGCGCCCTGGAGCGCTTCCTTCCACGTGTCCTGCTGACAACTCACCTCATGCTATGGAGCGCCCTTTTACACACCTCATATCGACCATTCGCCTCACTCTTTTGAGCACTCTGTTACCCGAAATGTGTCGACCACTCGCCGCACGCCTTGGAGCACTTTTTTCCACGCCTCTTGTCAACCACTCGCCTCAGGCTTTGGACCGCCTGCTTCTGTGCACGCCTCAAGTCGATCGCTCGCTATACGCTTTTAGCCGCCTCCTATCGTGCACTTCTCGTGTCGACGACTCGCCTCACGCCTTGGAGTGGGTCCTCCCACGTGGTGTGTAGACTGCTCGTTTCACGCTTTGGTGCGCCTCCTTCCAAGCCTCGCGTCGATTAATTGCTTCACGTTTTCACCACCTCCTACTGTGCACGTTCCGTGTCGATAACTCACGCCCCTCGCTTATAACGGGGTGTCGTCATCGTCACGAAATATCGACTTACCATTTGACTGCATCTATCCAGTTATTTGGTGCCACCGGTGGAGATCTAGCCATTGGGGTCTGAGGGAAGGTTTTTTTATTCTAGCTGCCTGATCACTGGAGAAGTGTTGAAATGTGTAGTGGTTTGTAAATAGACGGAACTACATCAACCTGCTGGAAAATTTCAGTTAATGCTAGGTTTTTATTTTTTCATTAGCTAAAATGAAATTTACGCATTTGCATTATTTATCGTAAATATCGCCACTGGTGTTCAACATTACTAGTAAATTAAAACAAAATATCACGCAATTAATGATGCGCAATGTTCCTCGTAACTTTTTCGAAGTGATGCGCACTGTTCCTCGCAACTTCTTCGAAATGATGCGCAATCTCTGGAAATATTTTCATGGATGACACAAAAGTAAACATGCAAGTTTTACGTTTATAGATTGTTATATCTTAAGATTTTGTGGCTGAGGACTTCTAGACAAATAATCGGATTGGGTTGTATGTATGATTTATTAGCAAGTCTACAATTTATACAAGTCGAGAAAATGGGGGTTTAAGTTAGGTGTAAGGAGAGCGAGCCCAAATGATTTCCGTTCGCTTCAGATCAGCTTGTTTGCTGCTCATAGGTTCTCTTATTATCAATTACCTTGTCAAACTATACTACCCGACCTTCTGGCCAGCGCATGTCTAATGTAATAGGCATGTTATTGACGACCGTCTACTTGCCGGAAATCTTCGTTACGCATTGACATTGCCCAAGTATATGGACATGACATGAAAGGATTTTTTATGTACAATTCAATGCAAAGAATACATAACCATAAACATCTTACGACACTGACGTATTTTTGCTGATTATCTATGTTGTTATTCATCTTTCAATTCTTTCTTTTATCCAAATATGACATGTCAAATGCAGCGTTGCGCATCCTTTTGGCATTGCAAATCTTATTTGAATTCTATTTTTAAATGCGCTCATATCAAAATTTACTTCAACGTAGTGATTCAAATATAAATTTCATTGTTGTACCAGCCAGGATGTGAAAGGCTGTCAACATCGTGACCTGTCAATTGGAACTAGTATCTGTCTAGGTGCTGTGCGAACTGTTTTTGTAACTGAACATCAAATATTTGTCGATGTCATACACCGCGAAAGTATCTTGATATTGGAAGTCACCAGATTTTTTCTTTACTTGAACATTGTATTATTTTGAACACTTTAGTCGCGTTGTGGTGCGATACTGTTATCGGTTTGGTATTCACTTTCTTCAGTGTTGTGGTACTCGAGTAGGACCACATGTTTACGTCAAAGCACTTGTAGACAGACTCCTGAGTCTTGCCCTACCTGCGCTGTGTACGTGTTCCAGCATCGGTGAGCTGGATTTAGCATCTCTGGAGGCAGACTGTCGCGTGCAGACGCAGCGATGGACGTCATCATCGGTAACATCCACAAGGCCCTCAATTTTTTAGAAAGGTAAGCATCCAATGATATGAAGTATTCCTACACGTAATCATCATCGTTGCACGGTGGAAATACTAATTTACTCTGCATCCCTGGCCAAGGAGACTGTCCAGTTTTCAGGAAGCACCCATCAGATTGTAATTTTGTTTCAAATCTTCTAAGGCATAACAAATCATCGAATTTCATTCTGCAGCGCTACTACACTGCACTTCTTTGTTTTCCGTCTCCATCCCTGAACAACTCGCGCCGTCAATTGCTGCTTCCCTTTCAGATAGGGACACGATAAACCGTTTGTTTTAGGTCCTGCCCCAATAATTAATATGGTTTATCTCCTGTATACTCTGCGTTACGGGCTCGTACTTAACCTTCAGTGTGCAGGACCCTGGTTTTCTCAGTGTTTGAAGCTTGCTGAAAGATTCTTTTGTAATGGTCGGAGTAAAACATTTAAAGCAAAAATAAGGCATTGTAATAACTATAGGCGCATGTTAGTAGGCCGTCCAATTGCACCTTGAGAGGCAGTGATCAGCGTTGCCAATGAAGTGCCGAAGACGAGTGCCAGGGATACCGACGGTGCTGCGGCTTGTTGGAAAGAGTAGTGCGCTTATAGAGATGATCCTACTTACCATGAGTGAGACCGTTATCGATGGAATGACGGACGGGGAAGGTGATGTTTGCATCAGTTTGTTTATATTCGAGTCTCGTTCACGTCCGGAATTGCGTTCTCATCAAGATCATTTCTTTTGACATTCTGCCATGATCTCATTGGTTGGTTCAGGTAACTGTACTGCCTGCATTAACATAGTAAAACGTAAGAATCTAAGTCCTATTCGTCGTATAAATAAGCGAAAATTCATTATGTTTAATGCCAGTTACCTTCACAGTCTTCTTGACTGAGTACGTTATATGCTGAGATGATGAAAACATTCAGCGTGGAATGCTGCTTTCATCTTATCTGAAGGTCGAGGTAGACGCTATTGGCGTCCTTGACTAAAGCGCAGTCCTGTTTTCACTCGTCGCTCTGCGAAATCTGTTCCCGTGCAAGCATGGAACATCAAACTAAACCAGCTGACGTGTTGCTCTGCCATTTTATGAGCCTAATTTTCTGCTCCACGTTTTGCCCCCTTCCGTCTTCTATACCCTCTCAACTGCCTTCCCTTACTCTCTTAACACCCTCCTCTGCCCCCTCATCTGCTCCCTTTCTGACCTTTCTCTATCACCTTCGCCAATTCAATACTGCCCGATACTATCCACGGCCAGTAATAAATCTCGAACGCATTCCCGCTGTGTTATTGAACACCACTTCCTCCTACCTTCCTTCCCTCTGATCTCACCTACGTCCCTCTGCCCTTGCCTCTCCTTATTATTGTTATTATTGAACGATTCATTTGCACCGTTTAGCAATGGGCTTTCAATTCTCGTGAATATTATAACACATAATCTTCATTATCAAATACACTGCTTGAATTAGCGTAAAGAAAGTTCACAACGAATTCGCCACAGCTCATCTCACTGGATTAGGCATCGATTCGTACTTCGTAGATCAAAATATAATTCAAAATATCATTAGTGATTTCATATGCATCGTCTATTTTGAGGTACGAATCACGAATACATTGGGACATTGGGTTGTGAAATCTCGAATACATGGGGTTGGGGAGTCACGAATACATAGAGATGCGAAATCACGAATACATGAGGTTAGCAAATCACGAACACACGACGGCGGGAAATCAAAATGCTAAGATTGGTCTAAAACTTTGTGCGACTACGTGAGGTTAATGTAATGACATAAATTATGCATAAATTAGAAGAATAAAATATATAGAAAATCATGAAATGGTCGAAAAGTTAACACCTCAGGATATTGAGAGACAATCACGATCGTTCACAGTCTAGCACCTGCTATCATTGTTCTTCTTACTATTTCTCTATCATCATCACCTATTCTAATCACTGTGCCTTTCCTTAATATCTATCTTCCAACCCTTCTTTCGTCACTACTTTAATACCAAACATTGTTGCCATTTCCTAACTCTATCCTCTGCCTCTATTCATATTCTCGTACTCTTACTTCTCACTGATCCTCCCTCTTCCCTCTTTCTTCTCTTATGCTCTATATTTCTTCAACCCATTATCCATTGCGCTTTCCTTTTGTATCATTCTCAACTGTCTCCTTTCTTGTCTCCTTTACCTCTCACTGTCCTACCCGTCACCTATTTCCTCTCGCCTCTTCCTGTCAGTGCGTGGAAAGGGAAAATGAAATTAGAGAGCCACAGAAAGGGCCAACTTATCCTGATGAAGGAGAGATCGAAAGTGGCAATAGAAGTAATTGAAAACATTAGTGGAGAGGCCGCAAGAGACAGCGCATCCTCTGTCCGTTCAAATTATTGAAGAGGTCGCAAGAGACAGCGCATCCTCTCTCCGTTCAAATCACTGGAGAGGCCGCAAGAGACAGCGCATTCTCTATCCATTCAAATGACTGGAAAGGTCACAAGAAACAGCGCATCTTTTGTCCGTTCAAATCATTGGAAAGGCCGCAAGAGACAGCGCATCTTCTCTACGTTCAAATCACTAGAAAAGCCACAAGAGACAGCGCATCCTCTGTCCGTTCAAATCGCTGGAAAGGCCACAAGAGACAGCACATTCTCTGTCCGTTCAAATCACTGGAGAGGCCGCAAGAGACAACGCATCTTCTCTCCGTTCAAATCACGAGAGAGGCCGCGAGAAACAACGCATCGTCTTTTCGTTTAAATTAGTGGAGGGGCCGTAAGAGACAGCGCATCCTCTCTCCGTTCAAATCATTGGAAACGCCGCAAGAGACAGCGCATTCTTTGTCCGTTCAAATCACTGGAGAGGCCGCAAGAAACAGTGCATTCTTTGTCCGTTCAAATCACTGGAGAGGCAGCAAGAAACTGCGCATCTTCTTTTCGTTCAAATCACTGGAGAGGCGGCAAGAGACAACGCATCTCCTCTCCGTTCAAATCACGAGAGAGGCCGCGAGAAACAACGCATCGTCTTTCCATTTAAATTAGTGGAGGGGCCGCAGGAGGCAGCGCGTCCTCTTTCCGTTCAAGTCAGTGGAGAGGCCGCAAATTCTCTCTCCGTTTAAGTCACTGGAGAGGCCGTGAGAGGCAGCGCGTTCTCTCTCTGTTCAAGTCAGTGGAAAGACAGCGAATCATCCTCTCTCAGTTCAAGTCACTGGAGAGGCCGTGAGAGGCAGCGCATCCTTTCTTCGTTCTAATCACAGGAGAGGCCGCAAGTGATAGCACATCCTTTCTCCGCTCAAATCACAAGAGAGGACGCGAGTGACAGCGCATCCTTTCTCCGCTCAAATTACAAGAGAGGCCGCAAGTGATAGCACATCCTTTCTCCGCTCAAATCACAAGAGAGGCCGCAAGTGATAGCACATCCTTTCTCCGCTCAAATCACAAGAGAGGCCGCAAGTGATAGCACATCCTTTCTCCGCTCAAATCACAAGAGAGGCCGCAAGTGATAGCACATCCTTTCTCCGCTCAAATCACAAGAGAGGCCGCAAGTGATAGCACATCCTTTCTCCGCTCAAATCACAAGAGAGGCCGCAAGTGATAGCACATCCTTTCTCCGCTCAAATCACAAGAGAGGCCGCAAGTGATAGCACATCCTTTCTCCGCTCAAATCACAAGAGAGGCCGCAAGTGATAGCACATCCTTTCTCCGCTCAAATCACAAGAGAGGCCGCAAGTGATAGCACATCCTTTCTCCGCTCAAATCACAAGAGAGGCCGCAAGTGATAGCACATCCTTTCTCCGCTCAAATCACAAGAGAGGCCGCAAGTGATAGCACATCCTTTCTCCGCTCAAATCACAAGAGAGGCCGCAAAAGACAGCACATCCTTTCTCCGTTCAAATCACTGGAGAGGGCGCGAGAGACAGCGCATCCTCTCTGTTTAAGTATTGGATGTGCCGCGAGAGGCAGCGCATCCTCTCTGTTTAAGTATTGGATGTGCCGCGAGAGGCAGCGCATCCATCCGCTCATTTTCTCCTCTCATGGGCTACGCTTAACTTGCAGCTGAATTCTATGAACAAAAAAATCACTGAAATAAGTACCAGATTAACCAAAATATATGAGCTCATTTTTGAAGAGAGCTTTTGTTTCGTGAGTTGATGCGTCTACGTCAGTCCTGTAGTCTGCCTTAGTAAGAGTCGAACCTTGAAAATGTGTTACGTCTATCCTGCTGCCTCCCCCTCTTTCTATCCATTTCCTCATCGTGACCTTCCCTTTCTTTTGACTTGCCCTCCCTCTTCACCTGAGCTTCTTCTTGAACTGGATTTTCCATCGAACTGCCAACGCCCCTCCCCCCTCCATCCCCTGACCTGCTCCATCTATAATTGGCTGACCCGTCGAGGGGGCATCCCTCTCCGGTGTGCCTCAAGTGGCACACGACTAATTGATCGGTCACCATAATAGCCCTGTGTCCCACCTAGCCCTGTGTCCTGCAAAGAGCTGTGTCCCACCTAAGCCTGTGTCCTGCAAAGAGCTGTGTCCCACCTAAGCCTGTGTCCTGCAAAGAGCTGTGTCCCACCTAAGCCTGTGTTCTGCAAAGAGGTGTGTCCCACCTAAGCCTGTGTCCTGCAATGAGGTGTGTCCCACCTAAGCCTGTGTCCTGCAATGAGGTGTGTCCCACTTAAGCCTGTGTCCTGCAAAGAGCTGTGTCCCACCTAAGCCTGTGTCCTGCAAAGAGGTGTGTCCCACCTAAGCCTGTGTGCTGCAAAGAGATGTGTCCCATCTAAGCCTGTGTCCTGCAAAGAGCTGTGTCCCACCTAAGCCTGTGTCCTGCAAAGAGCTGTGTCCCACCTAAGCCTGTGTCCTGCAAAGAGCTGTGTCCCACCTAAGCCTGTGTCCTGCAAAGGTTTGAGTCCTGCCTTTCACTGTCTCTTGCCTAGGCCTGTGTCCTGCAAAGGTTTGAGTCCTGCCTTTCACTGTCTCCTGCCTAGGCCTGTGTCCTGCAAAGGTTTGAGTCCTGCCTTTCACTGTCTCCTGCCTAGGCCTGTGTCCTGAAAAGGCTTGAGTCCTGCCTTTCACTGTCTCCTGCCTAGGCCTGTGTCCTGCCAAGGCCTGTGTACTGCCGAGGTATGCGTGCTGCCTAGGCCTGGGTTCAATCTAGGCCAGTGTCCTACCTTGGGGGCCTGTGTCCTGCATAGGAAAGTGTCCTGCCCAGGGGTGCAGGTTCCAGGCCTAGGCATGTGTCCTGCCTGTAATTGTGTCCTTCCTATAATTGTGTCTGGCCTAGGAAAGTGTTCTGAGTAGGCCAGTGTCCTGCGTAGGCCAGTGTCCTACCTAGGGGTGCATACTTTTGCCTAGGCCCGTGTTCTGCCGAGGCCTGTGTCCTGCCAAGTCCTGTGTCCTGCCAAGTCCTGTGTCCTGCCAAGTCCTGTGTCCTGCCAAGTCCTGTGTCCTGCCAAGTCCTGTGTCCTGCCAAGTCCTGTGTCCTGCCAAGTCCTGTGTCCTGCCAAGTCCTGTGTCCTGCCAAGTCCTGTGTCCTGCCAAGCCCTGTGTCCCGCCTTGGCTTCTATATTCGTTTTGCTTGTTGAGCCTACATGCATCACTCGCTCTTCACGCGATCATTACTACATCCAATCCCTTAACCATCAGGTATTGTTCTATCAAGAGGTCATCTATTTGTTCTAGTGATCCTGATACTGTCGTGATGGGTTTCTGTCCCTTCACCGAAGAGATCAAGAATGTGTAATACAGTCCATAGCTGCAATTGGATTTGCATCAACTTATTGATTGCTGGTTCTTTCCTTAGCAATTGGTTCGGATGACGAAGTAAATTCCTCGCACAGTGAAACATTACTTGTCAATGCAATTGAATTCTTTAGGTACGAACATGATTGGTATTGCCAATGCCTGTGCAGATGTTGAGTCACGGATATATAGTTCTATGATGAATGGGATTTGTTTGTATACGGAAATAGATATGTCATTGGCAAAGACTTCTGTAAATTGCTATCCCTTCTAGTAGCTAATAGGGTTTGAATACTTAATTGACTTCCTGCTGCATATTTATAAGATAAAATGCTATAAAAATACCGTTACGTTCTTAATCGACCGATATGATCATCATTATTATTACATTATTTTATATCTCCGTAGATGCAACACTGGGGAGCTCTCGAATCAACACATTAAAGCGAATGAAGGTGCTTCCCACGCCCACGATGTTGAGCACAATACTGTATCTAGGTACAGTGTTTGACACAATACTGTATCTAGATACAGCGTTGGGCACAATGCTGTATCTAAGTATAGTTTACAAGTGTTTACAAGCGTAGCAAGACAACAACAGGCCTATTGGCCCAAACTAGGTTGCCTTAGTGTTGGGCGCAATACTGTAGCTAGTTACAGTGTTGGGCGCAATACTGTATTTAGATACAGTGTTGGGCGTAATTCTGTATTTAGATACAGTGTTCGGCGCAATACCGTATCTAGATACAGTGTTGGGCACGATACTGTATCTAGATACAGTGTTGGGCATGATACTGTATCTAGATACATCTCCCAAATACTGTGCCCGATGTTTGAGAGACAAATAATGATAAAGTGAATAATAATTATCCGCAGATTGACGGTTAATAAATATACCCATATTGGCATACTGTATCTATGTAGATACAGTATTTTGTCCCACCGCTGCCGCCTATGCCTCCCTCCCCCTGAGTCTCATTGCATGCACTCGGTGCCATTTGATGCTGCCCTGACGACGTCGATGGCAGTCTCATTACCGTGGCACTGCAGGATGGGGTCATTTCAGTCCTTCTCTGGTCGTTTGCGGCCCTTTTGTTTGCTCTTCTAACGGGATCTCCCTGATGAAGCAGGCGGCTGCACTCCGCTTACCGCCCAATCTGACGTCCAAGACCCAATCTTTCGGGGCCACCCAGTCAATGCTTGTGCGATCCTTTTTTCATTGGATTATTGGTTTCTTGTTCAAATAAAAAGGCTTTGGGATTCCCGACTTCCATTTCTGTTATGATTTGAAACGAAAGTTGTTTTGTGGGCTTTTATGCGATGCGACGCGTCCGAATAATGTTTGTTTCTGGTGATTGTTATAGAGATGGAATTTCGTTTGCATGACTATTATGCAGTACCTGCAGTACCTTTTATGCAGTTCCTGAAACGACGAATTGTTTTGGGGGAAGAAACGAGAGTCTGTTTATTATTTTCATAATTGAGGCTAGCTTTTTTAAAATCTGCTGGAATATCCCAATTTTTTTCTGCATTCCTCATCACTCCATAACAGTTCGCCATGTGGCCATAAGCATCACTCCATAACAGTTCGCCATGCGGCCATAAGCATCACTCTATAACAGTTCGCCATGTGGCCATAAGCATCACTCCATAACAGTTCGCCATGCGGTCATAAGCATCACTCTATAACAGTTCGCCATGTGGCCATAAGCATTACTCCATAACAGTTCGCCATGTGGCCATAAGCATCACTCCATAACAGTTCACCATGCGGCCATAAGCATCACTCCATAACAGTTCACCATGCGGCCATAAGCATCACTCCATAACAGTTCACCATGCGGCCATAAGCATCACTC
>SDVV010034400.1:0-11178 GCA_016164225.1 Gammarus roeselii
GTAACGCTGAGAGACCGGATCACCAACGACGTGGTTCGAATCAGAACAGGGATGGTGAAAAAGTTGGAGAACAGAGTGGATTCGCGTGTATTGAGATGGTTCGGGCACATGGAGAGAATGGATGAAGGGAGATAGGTGAAAAGGCTGATGAATGCGGAGGCGAGTGGTCGCAGGCCTAGAGGTAGACCGAAGTTTGGATGGATGGATGGTCTGAACAGGCGTTGGGAAGAAGAGACATGAATGTGGAGGTAGCGAGAGAGCGTGCAATGAACAGGCGTGAGTGGAGAATGGTTGTGAATGGTTGATTTTAACGCTGCTCTGATGTGCTTTCCCGCCCTTGGCATCCCGCTGTCGGGATGGTTGTGGGTGGGGGGGGCCCGGCCATTATGACGCGGCGGGGGTAAACCAGTGAAAACTGTGGGCCCTGCTGCTGACGACGGTTCCTCGGTACATTCGGGACCCAGAGTGTAAGTTGAGGGGCTACCGGCCGGACCCTTTAGCACAAAAGGGCTAAGTTGTGTGAATGTGAGCGTGTGAGGGTGTGAGGTGCGCCTTGCCGTCGGCCACCCCCCTTTCTGGGGGATGCGGCCTAGTGTCTGTATCTGTATACTTATTTATTAACACAAATTGTAAAAAGAAATGAAAACGATTGTTAACAAATTATATGTGCCTTTTGATCCAGATTAGAGTCACCACGGTAACCAAAGAAAATGACTTTCGCAAACATTACAGTGAGGAATAATAACAATGATCACTGAACAAGTTCTATACAAACCAAGTACAGCGGGAAGGATCAACTACCCTCTTCACTTTTGTTCTGTTTTTTTAATGGAATTTTGAGTATGATGTTCTGGTCATGACGGCTCACAGTGACTTGAATGTAACTAATATCAATAAATACATGGAAGGTAACGATAGAGAAGTGACCCCAAAGATCACACTATTTCCATCGACATAGTCCTGTCTTGTCGAAATCGGCTCCTGAGAGATTCCATATTAATCTTCCTGGTTATCAAAAGGATGTGTGTTCTTACAGTGAATCAAACTTATCGAACGGTCCTATCCTTTCCTAGAGTTAATGTGTTATGCTTATCTCTTAGAAAATCTGTTCGGTTTATTTTTTGTTTCACATTTACCTAATTACTGCATCATTCATATTCGGCTGTGAGTATGACAAATTGCGGATGAGGGTCTCGAATATTTGCGAATGCTTGGCAGATTCAGGCATCCGCCCATCACTATTCCTTAACGTAATTTTTAATTATTAATTTAGTCAAGTTGGTGGCCGATCTCAGCTGTTGACGTCCTATAAAAACTTCTCACAGCAGCCAGATAGCTAGCAGCAGCGGTGATATCACAACAGCCAGTTGGCTAGCAGCAGCGGTGATAAATCGCTTCGTGACTGCTTTCTATTGACTCCTCAAATACACGGTCATTTGACACTGGTCACACGGTGTCTTCTCGTCTCAGCCTTTCCTGCCATGCGTAGCAATCGTAACCGGTGATCACGCTGCACCGGCATCCACTAAGTTGAAATGCCCGAGTGTTGTTATTGGCACCCTTCCCGCAAGGAGTAGGAGCCTGTCTCCTGCTTGGGGCAGTTGGCGCTCCCCCGGGTTCCTCAGCCGCCTCAGCGTGACAAGGATTGAGCTGCAGTACTCGACAGCGAAGTAAATGAAAGAGTAGTAGTGCAACTTCAATGAGTACTCAGTGACTTCCAAGCTAGGCAAACGACAATGCCTAAGTGGCAACGTCACGATTGCTTCGATTCGTGGTTGGCCTGGCCCCGCTATCGCGCAAACCTTACACTTTTCTATACCGAGGAAGGATGAGTCCCCACCTCAACTTCAGGCTACCTGCAACCCTTCCAAAGCACGGATGTTTATATTTCGGAAAATTAATTGTCCATTATTCTTTTAGAATTTCATGCTCGTCCCAAAATACAGTTTCCAAATCCGATTAACTTCTATAAACATAAATTTCATTGATTGTTAATTAAGTATACCTTGGATTGTACTTTTCAGAGTACTGCATTCTGCATTAACCTTCAATAATTTTAGTTCATCAAACAAACCCGCACCGTTGGGGAGCGCTCGAACTTGACATTTTAAACATGCACTTTTGAAGTCAATTGGTGGAAATGAGGCTCAAATGGAGTCAAGCCCTAGCCTGCGAGGGATTGCACTTCCAGCGAGAGCGTTGCACAGAGGCAGTATCTTAACCAATGAACAAACCATTTTTTACCTTAGAATAATGCACTATTCTCCGCTTCTAAAGCTCAAAGTATGTATAAAAACTTCCAAAGTTATTGTAGCCGACAAACGCTCAGAGATCAAATATACCGTTGAAGTTTTCAACCTAAAAGAGATCGCACACCATCTCATGAGTGTCGCGCCCTACGGGTGAGCCTATTATGTCTCACGTTGAGGCTCTGGTGGGAATGAGGCCCAAATCGAATCAAATTCCAAAAGAAACCAATTTACAATGCAAAATGTTTTATACACCAGATGACTACTTCAGAGACGTTTTGACCGACACAATCCGTTCAAGAACTGCACGTACTTACCCGAACATTTTGAAATCACGTTCACTTCCAAGAACAGACTAAAATTTATTAGTCCATACACTGCAAGAGAAAATCTGAGCTCCATTACTGGACCACCAATTTCAAACATCACCATTAGCGGTGAAGAAAGTTTCACCATCGGGGTAACAACGCCGCTATTTCCGAAGCATTATCGAGAATTGTTGGCCTCTTGAATTTTTTTACCTAGGTTTTTGTGAGGCATATAGTGTGTTCCTCATACTGAGGAGTCTGATAGACTTACATGTGATTCTTGCTGGAGACTCGCCTAGGGTACCATGGTCTGTGAGGTTTCCCCACGGGTTGAAGGTGAGAGCAAATGCGTGGGATGAGTTCAAGATTTCAAGAAAGAGGTTTGGCAGAAATGATCAAAATACTTTGGAGTCACGAGCTATCTTTCTTGATCTCAACTGTCAGTTTCGAAATCATGCTTTGTTCAGCCGATCTCAGTACGAGGAATACCTTATGCAACGGTATAGTGACTGCCCAAAGCTGTTCCATGCTTATATACGAAGGAAGAAGAAAGGTCGTCTTGGGGTTGGACCACTTTGTAATGCAGGTGGACAGCTGGTTTACGATCCACTGGAGATGGCTGAGCTCCTGTCATCTGCCTTCTCTGACGTGTATGGAGAGGATGTTTCTCCCAATCCTGCTCCTTTCCAGTTATTTTGATGGCGAAATGAGCGATTTTGCCATGAGGTCTCTGAATGTCCATGACGTTTTGGCGGGGCTTAATGCAGTTCAGCAATGGGCATGGATGAACTCCACACAAAATTGCTGAAGGAGTGTGCTGTGCAATTGACACAGCCTCTCTATATAATCTTTAACCTTTCTCTGCAGAGTGGAATGCTCTCTGATGCATAGAAGAGTTCATTGGTGATTCTAATTTTTAAAAGTAAATCTAGATATGACACCTCAATTATCGTCCAGTTAGCCTTACCTCTGTTTGCTGCAAATCGATGGAGAAGATTGTTGCTGCTGAGATGGTGGACTATTTTGAGTCTTACCAGCTCCTTTCTTCCAGACAGTTTGGATTTTGGAAGGCTAGATCAACAGAGGATCAGATGTTGCTGGTCTATTCGGATGTAGTTAAGTCTGTTTATGCTGGTTTGGTGGTAGATATGGCAATGCTTGATTTTTCAAAGGCGTTGGATGTTGTTTCCCATCCCATCTTGCTTCTTAAGTTGCAGGCACTTGGAGTTTCTGAAGTTGTGTTGAGGTGGATTGATAGTTTTCTTCTTCCTCGAATTATGTGTGTTGACGTTGATGGAGTGAATAGTGAGCCGAGGGATGTTCTGAGTGGGGCTCTACAGTCCTCTTTCTCATATATGTCAATTTCTTGACGGATGGCCTTTTATCTAAGTTTGGCGCATTTGCTGATGATTATAAAATTTATTTGTCTTTCCAACGTCATGATGTTGTTGGTGGTGTGTCTACTTTGCAGGGAGACCTTGACAAAGTATTCAAGACTGCATCTTCATGGAATTTGTCATTGAACCCTAGCAAGTGTGTTGTTTTACGTTTCAGAAGACGTTTTGCTGGTTGGATTGGTTCCGGTGCAGAGGCTGTTTACACTCTTGGGAGGGCACATTTGGAGTTCGTCCAAGTTCATCGCGATTTGGGAGTTCATGTGGATGTTGGTCTTAAGTTTCATGGCCATGTCAGAGAAGTTGTGAGACGAGCTGCTAGTCTTTGTAGGGATTTGCTTTGGGCGACAGTTGATAGAAGCCCAAATTCTATGGTCACACCCATTGTGGCACAAGTCAGGCCCATTCTTTATTACTGCTCCTGTGGGTGGATTCTTGCTTATGCCCAGGATGTGACGTTGCTCGAGTCTGTTCAGAGGAGGTGGACCAAACAGGTGCATGGTCTGTCTGAGATGTCCTACCATGACAGGCTGATGGCTCTTAATTTGTTCTCAATCAAGAGCAGGTTACTGAGAAGTGACCTCATAAAGTATTGAAGAATTCTGTGTTGTGATACAGAGGGTTTTGATTCGTCCATTGTCTTCCAAAGGTCGCTGGACGGTAGGACGCGGGGACATCAGCACAAACTCTTGATGCCCTGCTGCTCTGTGGATGTGACTAAGAGGTTTTTTAATGTTCGATGCATCAAGATATGGAATGAAGTGCCTGCTGCTGTTGTCGATTCTGCTACCATTTCTGCTTTCAAGGCAGGGTTGGCTGAGTTTATGGGGACTAGTTTGTTCGAGTGCTAGGGTCTTGCGTTCCCAGTCGTGTTGGCGAGTCTGTGGTGGGATTCGTCCTGTTGCGTTTTTTTTTATATGTATATGTGAATATGTATTAACTTTCATGATTTTCTGCGGGGCTGTAGTTGTGCTTTAATTTTTCATGCGAATGGCTTTGGGTTGGTTCTCTAGAAGCCAATGGTGCGCATCCCTTCCAGCATCTTCCCGTTCTTATTCTGCGGAGTTTTTATAGGTGCTGGCACAAATAGCGAAGAATATCTTCGACGAAAGACTCGTTCTGAAATCGCCATGCAACTCTGATGACTCGAATAACTCACCAGCTACTAAGCGAAGCCCACTGCTCTAAATCCTCTACGAAGAAGAGCCTGCACGAGCTAGGGCAGGCGCGCAGGTTGGCCCTCCACTTCCACATGCACAGACGCCCAGTAATACTAGCAGACCACATGCCTGTCACGGCTGCTCCCGCAGGCACTCCCGTGGACGCCCATAATCCAGGTCCTCAGTCATCAAAATTACCATAATCCACGTAATTCCTCCAGACTAGCAAGATATTAACGTTACTAACAGGCTCCGGTGGAAATAAGGTCTAAATCGAACGTTTGGACCTGCCAAGGACTTCGGAACACGAAAAACGAGTAACTATCTCTAATTTCCAGACAAAAGCTATTTGGCGATAGGTCTTCAGGATATTAAATTCCAGTAAACTGACAACGGCACAAGTTCCATAATTCAGCACATCGCCACGAAGGCCACAACTACGTGACAGCTCACGGCCAGGCGACCATTTTGATCCACCAAAGCATTCATCACCTACTCCCCTGACAACAGAACTGTATGCAATCGCTGTGATGGTGTTGTGGAAGCAAGCAACACTTAATAGCAATAAGCAACTAGCCTCACTTCTCTGCGGAGCTCCACACACTCGAACTAGCCATTTCTATTGCAAAAACCGATCGCTTCCCCAATTACGTCTGATCCTCAGACAATCTGAGTGTCCTCACCCAACTTAAAACACTGCACATCTCTCAGCACGATCTCTTTGTGATGTCCAAGATGGGTCAGGAAGTTGAATTCTGCTAGATCCACGGACACGCGGGAATAAGAGGAAACGAACTTGCGGACTCGCTTGCTAAACTGGCATCTACTCACCGAGAACAATTTTTCGCAATACATTACCGGGACTGGTTCCCTATCATCAACTTCCATATAACATCCCGATGGGGTGAAATGTGGCAACACTGGACAAGAAATGTTTCAGTCAAACCCTCAGTCGGAGAATGGGAAACAAAGTTCACAAACAGTAAAACCAAGTGTTCATCAGCCGCTTGTGCAAAGGGCACACGTGGATAACTCTCAACCACCTGATGGATGGCGACACAGGACCAAACGCGCCACCTTGCTCCTGTTGCCACCAAAGTGGCCAGCAGCGTGAAACACTTACTGATGGATTGCAACGTACTCGCGGCAGCCCGACGAGCGTTCTTAAATCCCCCGTGCAACCTACAAAGCCTACTCACTGACCCAACCTACCGTAAAAAGCTTATCGCTTTCTGAAAACACACCGGAGTAGACGAAGCTGTCTAAACCTCAAACACCTGTGCAAGTGAGGTGGTCCCTCCACCCTGTTACGCACAGAGATAACAATACATTTACGAAGATTCGCGTTAACTCTTTACTCTCTTGAACGCGCTAGTACGCAAATATGCCACAATTGAAATATGTACTTGATTTCATCTTGACAAAACTAATATTTTCGCACGCGAGGCCGTGCGAACTTACCTGAATCAATGACTGTCTCGCTCTACGGAGGAGCCTATTATGACTCACGTTGAGGCTCCGGTGGAAATGAGACTCAGATCAAATCAACTAGCCTTACCCAGGTACAACATAGATAGGACAACCGGCAAAATAATACTTGTTTGATGTAACTCACCAGGTATTAGAAGATTATTACACCGGACGGGAACTGGCGACACGGCGTATTGCTCCAGCGACAGCTTCCCAACTTAGGGTATATAATTAGAAAATGAAGTTCTAATTAAAGAACATGAACACATGGTAAAAAAAAGTTTGTTGCTACCTAACTTGACTTAATAAAAAAAAACGAAGCTCATACACACGTAGTATTATGAAAACATTTGAATTCTGACAACGATTTAGAACCAACGCTCTAGAACTTTGTAATTAAACCGAATATTTTTCAAGAAGTAAGTATGCACACAAAAAATACAGATACTAGGTCCATTCCCCCAGGAAAGAGGGTGGTCGACGGCAAGGTGCGACTCATACGCTCGCACTCAAACACCTTTTCACACTAAATGGTCATGAGCGCGGTCCGAGGTAGTGTCAGCAGAAGGGCCCGACAGTGTGGCTGGTTTACCCTTATTGCGTTATAGTGACCTCCCTCCCCCTACGACCATCCAGTTTCCCAACAAGATGCCAAAGGCAGGCAAGCACATCAGGGCAGCATAAAATAAACAATTTATTATTATCAACCATTCTCCATTCACGCCTATCCATTGCACGCTCTCTCGCTACCTCCACACTCGTGTCTTTCCTTCCTAACGCTTACTTCTCACCATCCATCTTTCCACCCAAACTGGTCTACCTCTAGGCCTACGTCTACTCACCTCCGCCTTCATCACCCTTTTTCACCAATTTCACTTTATCCATCCCGGCCATTTGCCCGAACCATATCAGAATGCCGGTTTTTGGAGAGAGACTTGTTGCAAACATTGCAAGGGAAGAAGTGCAGGAGGCAGCGGAGGTGATGAAAGCAGAGAAAGCCCCTAGCTTGGATGGCGTTGCGACTTAGTGCCTGAAAAAGGGTGGAATAACGATTGTCGAATGGTTGGTGAGGCAACTGATCATATGCTTTGTGGCGGGTGTGGTACCGATTGAGGAGCGCAGTGCCTGCATTGTCCCGCTGTATAAGGGCAAAGGAGATAAATAGGAATGCTGCAACTCAAGAGGTACCAGTTTGTTATGTGTGGTCGGTAAGTTGTATGGGAGAGTGCTGATCAAAAAGATTGAAGAATGTACGGATTGCGCACTTGGGGAGGAACATAGCGGCTTTAGGAGCGGTAGTGAGTGTACCGATCAGATCTTTGCAGTGCGACAGGTCTGTGTAAAGTACCTTGAAAAGGGAAAAGATGTGTTTTGGGCCTTCATGGATTTGAAAAAGGCGTACGACAGGATTGACAGGGAAGCGCTGTGGAGGGTGTTGCGTTTGTATGGAGTGGACGGAAATCCTTCGAAAGCGTTGGAGAGCTTCTATGTTGGCAGCCGAGCATGTGTCAGAGCGGGAAACGAGGTGAGTGATTGGTTCACAGGGAAAATGGAACTGAGATGAGGCTTCGTGATGTCTTCTTGCCCTTTCCATCTCTGCATGGATGAAGTGGCCAGGGAGGTGAACGCGAGTGAGCTGGGTCATGGCTTGGAGCTGTTGGCATGGGCGGAGTTGGCAGTTGAGCCAGTTGCTGTTTGCTGATGATACGGCGCTGGTGGCGGATTCAGAGGAGAAGCTATGTAGGCTAGTGTCCGAGTTTAGTAGAGTGTGTGGGAGGAGGAAGCTTCCAGTGAACGGGGGTAAAAATAAATGAAATGAAGAGTTGTTGGAAGAAGTTCAGTGTTTTAAGTATCTGGGCTCACATGTGGATAGGACTGAATTGTAGAAACCCTGGTGAAGGAGGGGTGTAAAGTGCTGGGTGCACTGAAGAGAGTAATGAGCTGCAGGACGTGGGGGGGAAGCGAAGAGAGGGCTGTACGAGGGTGTCGTTGTCCCAACTGTGTTATATGGAGCTGAGACTTGGGGGGTGAGAGCAGAGGAGAGAAGAAGGTTGAATGTTTTCGAAATGAAATGTTTGATGAGCATAGCTAGTGTCGCTAACAGACAGGTTCACTAACGACGTGGTTCGAATCAGAACTGGGATGGTGAAAAAGTTGCAGGACCGAGTGGATTTGCGTGTTCTGAGATGGTTCGGACACATGGTGAGACTGGATGAAGGGAGATTGGTAAAAAAGGTGATGAAGGTGGAGGCGAGTGGTCGCAGGCCTAGAGGTACACCGAAGGTTGGGTGGATGGATAGTGTGAAGCAGGTGTTAGGAAGGAGAGACTTGAATGTGGAAGTAGAAAGAGAACATGCAATGAACAGGCGTGAGTGGAGACTGGTTGATCTTGACGCTGCTCTGATGTGCTTTCAGGCTCTTGACCTTTCGTTGTCGGGACGGTCGCGGACGAAATCATGATGCGGCGGGGGTAAATAAGTGAAAGTTGTCGTGCTCTGCTGCTGACCACTGATCCTCGGACCGCACTCGTGACCCAGAGTGTGTGTTTCGGGGTTACCGGCCGGACCCTTCTGCTCAAATGGGCCAAGTTGTGTAAGCGTATGAGAGTGTGAGATTCGCCTTGCCGTCGGCCACCACCCTTTCTGGGGGATTCGGCCTACTCTCTGTATCTGTATCTCAGAACCCCAAATTTACTCTGTCCTGTAACTTTTCCACACCATTTCCGTTCCGTTTTAACTCGCGCCACGTCGTTATTGATCCTGTCTTTCAGCGTCACTCAAGCCGTGCCCTTCAAAAATTTACTCTCGAAAACATTCAACCTCTTACTCTCCTCTCACCCCCACTAGTCTCAGCTCCTTAGAGCTTAGTTGGGACACCTACCCCTTCATGCAACTCTTTTTTTGCTTCCATCCCCAACGTCTTACAGCTCATTACACTCTTACTCCACTCCCGTCTCACCTCAGTTTCCACTAGACCAGTCTTCACATGAGAGCCCAGATACCTAAAACACTGAACTTCCTCTAGTAACTCTCTATTTAGGAGTTGGGTTGGATGGATGATTATTCATTTTATAGATCATTAACACTTTATTTTAGTATTTTATTATTTTCTCTTGCTTGGGCTCAATTATTTTTCTCTGCCCTTTTTTCATGGTGATAAATTTTGCATTGGTTATTTTTTTTAAATGCATCGAAGTTGGTTGAGACAAGGTGACCCAGGGAGAGGAAGTACTCGTGGGATCCGCGGGACTCGGGGACCCGGGGTTTCGGGAACCCGGGGGACTTAAGAGACCAGGTGGATTTGGGGTGGTCCACTTGGATCTTTCTGGGACCCTTTGGGACACCCTTGAGACCCTTTGGGAGCCTTTTGAGAAACTGTGGGACCCTATAGAGGCCCCTCTGAATCCTGGAACATCTGCTCCCCCCTCGCAGTGCTGGAAAACCCATTCACAGAAAAACGTTTATGTGAGATGCTTTAGTTGAACAATTAACCATTACAGTCCGCGGATTGCTGGCACAAGGGGCGAGGGTCGCGTCGAGGCTGGTTGAGGTGCGTCGAGATCAGTCGAAACATTTTGAGGCGAGTCGAATTGGGCGCGACGAGCCGAAACTGCCCGAAATGATTCGAGACAAGCCGAGATGAGCTGAGACGAGGGGTCTCGGGGGATGGGAGCTCGGGAAGACCCGGGGGACATGGGTCACCCTCCGGGATTCGTCGGGCTCTTCTGCGACCCAAGGGACCAATGCCCCCCCCCCTCCCGCCCTATCCCCTTAAACAATCAGTGCAAAATCAATAATCCGGGCAGTTTTCCTGCCCATGACGAACCTGCGCTTGCTTTCTTTTTCACGATCCATAATATTATAACGCTGGAGTATTTGTGCGGGTGTTCGTGTTTGTGATTCTGTGAGTGTTTTTTTTTTCAGTCTGTGTTCGCTCGCGCGTGCACGGACCATATGCAGTTTCTGGGGTTGACCTGGAGTGCGCAGCTATAAAACCTTGTGACGCGGTGCGGTTGGAGTCTATCTAATCAGTGAAGCCATAGACATTGTACCTATTTCGACGATGCTGTCTGTGCGCACTGTCGCGCGTGCATGTTATTCTTGGAGTTCTTAGTGGTTGGAGGCGGGGATTCGTTTTGTACTAAAAAACAAATTGACTGCGTGGCTGTAAACATTGTGTTACGTTGCTGCGGAAGCTGACTTTGTCCGCGCAGCCGTGAACCTTGTGCCAATTTCGACGATACTATCTGTGCGCACTGGCGTGTGGACATAATAAACATGAGGTTCTGAAGAGTTGGAGGCCAGGATTCGTTTCGTTTCATCTGAGTCTTTATCTTACCTAAATAAATGAATGTATTTATACAACTAAACTGTAAATATTGTGTTGCGTTGCTGCCGGAGCTGTTATTGCCCGTGTAGCCACTGATCTTGTACTAATCTCGAAGATGCTACCTGTACGCACTAGGGTGCGTACATATCACACTTAATCTTCTAAAGGATTGGAAGCGGAGGTCCGTTTCGAGTAAGCGTTTTTTCATTTGCGCACCAGCGTGCGTCTGACATTGCTAAAATTTTCACTTTTTTTCTAACGTTAAAAG
>SDVV010034401.1:0-11178 GCA_016164225.1 Gammarus roeselii
TCAACGCGTGAGTCGTGGTGCATTGTGTGTGGCACGATGCTTGACACCATATGAGTTACAGGGCACAATGCTCAACGCGTGAGTCGTGGTGCATTGTGTGTGGCACGATGCTTGACACCACGTGAGTTTTCAGTCAATTAATGAATTATGACCAAGTTGATTAAATTGGTTAATCCCCACTAGGGCGTATCTCTCTCGGGCAATACAAAAAAAGTTTATTGATGAAATCCGACCCCCCGAAAAATTATTCTATCATAAGAGTTAAAAAAGTGTAATGATGTTAGCCGCAATAAAAAATTACACGGACAATGCAAACCCCTAGAATTTTTTATTTGCCCTAAACTGTAGGAAGGGTGGCAAGATTGACGGGCTCGGTGTATTCCGACTACCTCCAGCAATCCTGGAACAGGACGCTGACGCGGGATGTTTGGAAATCGTGTAGGAGCAGGAATATTCACTGCTTAAGTATAACTGTGAATCTAGGGTTGTTATTAGGAACCCATCGTAGGCTCTGCGCCAAACTAAACAAAATCCACATTTAATTTTAGCTGTGCCGCAAGAAAACCAGACAGAATGGGTGGTATGCACGTACCTGGGCTATTTACATTTAATGTCCTAGAGCGAATGAATACAACTTATCGAGAATAAATTCCGCATGAAATATGCATGAAATGCACTTCTTAAATTCCATTACTGGTTAGTAACCAAATAAAGGAATAACAAATTAAATTAATTATTTCTTGTGGAGTGGGTATGATCAGAGAAGAAGCTTTACATCCACCAATATAGTGGCAGAAGTGACAAGTAGTATTTTAAGATCATATTACTATATGTCATGTGCATGAAAGGAGATATTCATCTTACCACTGGTTATGGGAGATGATAATATTCACACTGTAACATTTTAATAAATGAAGGCTACAACAATTGTGGTTACTCGCCTCGCCATGTGGAATCCTGTGTCTTCAAACCTAATTTGGAGCAAGGCGAAATGACATTATATTGGCGATGTGTCATCCAGAAACTTTGTTTTCTCATGTTTGTTGACAGTTGAAAGGAAAAGTCTGCATCCAGGTGGATACAAAAAATGTAACTTATCTGTATAAGAACGGGAATATGTATATGTAGTGTATGCTCTGCAGTAAACAGGAATTATAGAACGCACTGACAGATGCAAAAGAAAACCTATTTTATGGTGTATGGTAAATGGGCACAATTTAGCTACTTATGATCTGTCATACATATAAGTAATAATGACATGATTGGGATGGATCACGATTCAATAGACACCATCGATGCATACCTCGCTCTTCCTTCTGGTGTAAGGATATTAATTCCATGCAAAAGTTTATGAAACCTGTTAGCAATCTATCTAGTTTTTAATGGCACGGAAATGCAAAATCGCTCAGTTATTAATAAGCACGAATTGCAAGATGATGACCAGTTATCGATTGGTAGGTTTTTAATATTTCACTATCTGATGAATTTTGTTTTTGCTGAAAGGAAAACTGTAGTGCGGGGTCCCATGCTGATATTATGAACGTGTGATCTCAATATCCTGCATAACTACACTCAAGTTTTAATGTTCAATCCACACAATGAGCGTTTCAGTAGGAGTATTGTTCACTATCGACACAGCACACCCACGGGTCAGCAATTGCAATGGCACGATGGTAAAAGAAACGTCACTTTAACAGTAAGAAACCCGCAAGCCCGCTGCACGAAATACTATAGACTAAGAACTCTGCTTCTCCGAAAATTCTGGTAAACAAAGGTCCCCAGATGTGGTCTCTAGATTATAGTCTGAATGGCTTGTTGATTTCAATGAAATATGTTCGATGGGCATTTGCGTACATGAGAGCCATATTTGTTCCTCTGACAAAATCAATTCTTATTTGTTACACTGCCATGATTGTTGATATCATAAACTATCAGCTCAAAGGAACGAGTATTGTAAGAGACAGAGTAATGAGAAAACTGAATTCAACGAAGGTGATTGTTTAATATAAGATGATTGTGATAAACATGTCATATGTACAGTGTTTTTATGTTATTAGGATTATTGTCGGGTCAACTTGGGAACCTTTACACTTTACGGGGCACTAAGGGGGCGAAAGATTCCACACAAAGCGAGTCACTGGGTACTGAACGGCCGACGAAGAATGGGTAACTTCGATAAATAAAAACATAAAAACAAAGGATATTAGCAAACAGCACGATTGCTAGCGTTATGATACTGGAACTTATTTGGAAACTCATAATAACCAGAAATGTTTGAAGTCCCGATTGATGTGGTTTTGTTACTAGTTATAGAAAGACGCAGACTACAATAGTGGAATACACTACCAGGCTTAGCATAATGTGCGGTACCGCTGCATCTTAATTCTGGACCTAGCATCGGTGAAGTTGAATCTTCTATACCATTCTATATCTTAATTCTACAGAAATGGCACTGATGCCAGGTGAAAGCGCGCATCCCGCTCTTTGAAGCGGTGCATTACAACTTATGTTTCCAAACAGTCTGATGAGAATAACGTTATTTTTAGGCGCCAGGTAGCGCTGTCAAATTGTCTCTGCCACCAGATGACGTTGTGATAAGTAACCAATGTTAGGTATCTTAGTCGACAGACAGACTGAAAGCAAGGGAGGTTGTCCATTGCCAGCAAACATCCTTCAGCAACTGCATCCTGCGGAGTCAGTACACGTTCTTCTACACAAGTCTTGAGACCTGTCCTGTCGCACGTCCGGGTTGGATGTCGCTACATGTGAAGGGTACATGCACGCAGAGGGTATTAAGTGCCACTGCAAAGAAATAAAAACGGACAGGGCTGACTGAGCCCCGCTGTGAGTCGGAAGACCGGGTGTCTACATCTTGTGTCATGAATTTTTCGAGAAAAAAAAACGGACAGAGCTGCATCTCGCGGTGAGTCGGATAACCAGAGTCAACCTTGTGTGCCGTACATTTTATAATTACATAAAAAAAACTAACGAATACCTAAAACTGAAGCTCTGCACAAAGATCCTCAGGCTCCGTTCCTAAGAATCAAAATTGCTTCAAGTCGCCCAGCGACTACCTTAGACCATCCCGGGGCTCGAATATTTTCAGAGTGTAAAAAAGGAGCAAATAAAACATCTGGTTGTGCGTAGTGCTCGGAAGATTTGTTCTGAATGTTTTTTTTACAGCCTCACGCCACATGACGGTCTCAATACGGCACAGGTTCGAATATATTCCAAATATAAAGGACTGCATCTCGCACAGCGGAAGGCCCGACGTCAAACCCCTACTGACATTCCTCTCTGATCAGGATTGTGTTTTCCGCAAACGTTATAGACCTTTTCAAGATCTATAGGACATATCTGAAGTCGATTATCCACCGAAATTGGAAGACCAGGACAGCCTCTCGGGTACGTCTAAAAGGAGATTTTTTTCTAAGTGGCATTGACGAAACCATGCCTCCGCAGCCACCCACTGCCAGATGTGCTACGTCCTCGCGTCGACCTTCCTCCTCCAAACATCCGTGCTCCCCCTTGTCCGGCCTATTCGATGACCGTGTCAGCCTAGTGCTACTCGCAACATCGTCAAGGAACTGGAGAAATCCTCAACTTCATCTGATCCCTTCCAAAGATGACTCTTGTCGTTTTAGCCCCCCTAGAACTCTGTTAGGTTCACGTGCCATACAGAGTCACGGCCCAGCCAGTGGGAGTGAACACCCTTATTTCCCTTCACACTCCTTTCTTCTACACTCCCACTATCTCTTCGTTTCTCCTCCATCCTAAATTTACTTGCAAATGATTTTGTTTCGTTCGAATTTTATTTTACTTTATCTCAAATTCCTTCTTAACAACTCCCTTTATAGTTGCAACACGCACGCACACATATAGATACGCACACAGACACGCACACTCCAACACACACACACACACACACACACACACACACACACACACACACACACACACACACACACACACACACACACACACACACACACACACACACACACATACGAGTCCTAACTTTTCTTTTGGGTGGCTAATAACAGCAGAGTTGCGCTCTTTCTTTCATGCAAACTTTTACAACGACTCCTAATTTTTTTCTTTTCATTCTTGCTTTTCTCACGCGTTAAATTCCCTCTGATGAGTGTAAATCTCATGCATGGGATCTGCGTTTTCTACATCTCGGCAGGTGTTGGGCGCATAGCTCACGGCACCTTAAGGATGACCGTGAATCCTTGGGGCTCAGAAGCATAGTAGGTAGTGTGTTAATCCTTCTTGATACCACATGGGGAGTGGTGGGACCGCACGGCTTTAGCACCTCAAGAGTTCCTATATACCTCCTGTGGCACTCGTACATAGCATTGAACTTTGCACGTACGTAGAGTGCATTGACTTTACGCTGTAGTAAACCAAACTCGAACACTTTCAAATATATTAATAAACGACTAACTTGATGCAACACTGGTTGCTGGTCTTACGTTCAACGCCCAAAAAAATTGATGGCTCCAGCTCACTAAAAAGCCTCGTCACTCTAACTTTGTCCTAGTCCTTTCAGCTACACTAGGAAATGCCACAAGTTTCCTGAAGAAGCTGTACCAGACAATCTCTGTTTCCACAAGACACACTCCGAGTAAATCACAGGGGCAAACAATGACAATCTGTTGTATAACGAAGGAATGTGCTCGAGACGCTCTGAACTCTAGTCATGATAGCTCGGCCATGTTCCGGCAGAAAAGTCAAAAGCTAGCTCGTGACGGAGCATAGTGCTGCGCATGTTCTCATCTGTAGTCCGGAAGAGCTCAGCTAGGCCAGAGGCCCTTCCCGATGGTATATCTGAGGAAGAGGCACTAGCAAGAGTATGACTAATGAATGCACTACGGATTGCCTGACCAAGCTACCAGAGCATGACAAATGAGCTTGCAAACTCCTTCGTAAGCAGGAGCCAACCGATCAAGAACAATTTATCATCATACACTACCAAGATTGGCTCAATATCATCAACTCTCATATAACATCATGATAAAACGACATGTGGCAACACAGCGGACAAAAAATTGCTTATAGTTAAATCCTCGGTTTTAGACTGGGAAACCAAGTTCTTCAACAGAATAGACTAAGCGTTCATCAACCGCTTGTGCACGGGACACGAGTGGATAACACACAACCACCTAATGGATGTATACATGGAACCGGGCGCGCCACCATACCATTGTTGCTACCAAGTGACAATCAGCGTGAAACACTTATTGATGGATTGCAATGCACTCGCAGCCGCCTGACGAGCCTTCTCAAATCCCTTTTGCAACCAGCAAAGCTCACGCTCTTACCTAACTAACCGGTAAAGCTAATCGCTTTCGAAAAACATACCGGACTATGTGAAGCAGTGCTAAACCCAAATATCTGAGCAGGCTGGGTGGTCTCTCCATCCCACAATGCACAGAGACGATAATCTGTTTGTGTAGCAACGTTTAGGCCCTTTTGTCCTTGTACTCACCAGCATGCGTACGTACCACAATTGAAACCCTCATTTAATTTAACCCTAATTAGGTTACTGTTTATCACACCAAATTCGGCCAACCTACCAGAATCGATGATCTTCGTGGCCCACCGAGGAGCTTGCGATGACTCACGTTGAGGGTCTGGTGGGAATGAGGCCCAAATCAAATCCATTGGCCCTCGTACGTCGTGTCTGTTTTTGTCTTGTACCATGACTTGTTTAAGTTCTTCACTTGTAATCTTTCTATTCGGGCTGGATTGCACCCTTCGGAGGAGCTCCCTAAGACTCACGTCAGAACTTCGTCCAGTGGAGATGGACCCTTTAATCTAATCTGTACTTCAGGCTGGACTGCTGTCCTGAGAGTAATATTCGCACGTGAAAAGAATATATATCGTGTAATGCACCACCTAACTCCAGGTGTGTCACTATGGACCCCTCTCCCTGTTCAGAGTCAGTCATATTGGATACTCAACCATACTCTCCGTCCCTTGTGTACACTGGTCAAGGACTGGATGCTTGACACTTACTACTTGTGAAGCTTTCTTCCTTGCAGAATATCTGAATTTTGATGATTCTGGGATCGTCGGGCCTTCCTGCTGCACCTTAGGTCAGCTTGTAGTCGGGCCTTCATTCCATCTCTGATGACTTCCTCGCTGCACTGCCTTTTCTCGGTATTTATACCGAAATGAAAGTTAAACGGAAAACGGTATGCTCCCCGATTGGCGGGACGTGGCTTAAGTCTATTGGCAACAGGGCCGTACCTCACACCAGAAGAGATATGTGGATGGCATTGCTTTAAAGGACGCTCAGATTGTTTTCACATAGAGACAGTCATATCTGGGGTGAAAAGATATAGAATGTTGTATAAATATATAAAATATCATTGACGTGGGATCTGGAAGTTTGATACGGCGTTGTCGCACTTCATGCATACTAAAGCTGGGTAGCGCACTTATCGTCAACGTCTGGTAAACGGTGACCAAACTTTTGGCCTGAATTCACTTTGTTGCCGTAAAATCCCTGGTAACGCTAATATAATATAGCTACTTATTATTGTGTCGAAGGCGATTCATGCTTTAGTTTGGTCGGATGGCCGAAGAGACTGCCTAGCAGCGACTTTTGCTGAATAATTATTCGTTTCACTTTAGGCTTTTTCTTTGACAGACAAATAATGGCGGCGAAAGTCAAGAAAGAACCTGAAGAAAAAAGAAAGTGTTGGAGCTCAGCCTTGCACAACCTGCCCACCAATGGAAGAGTAACCACAACACCTCAGGACACCACAAAGAAGAGGGTGGACAGGACGGAAAAAGGCAGTACCAGAAAGAGAAGCGAACCGAATATCGTCAATACGAACTCCTGTCACAATTTGATGCGTCAGAGGATCAGGGAGAAGCTAGCAAAGCAGTTCAGGAGGAGTAGTAGAAGCAGATACTCGTGTGAGGACGGTCGACAGACCGGTGTTGACAAGAGTGAAACAAGGCAAGGGTATGAAAACAAGGCTTATCTTCCCGACGATGTCCACATGACGGTGAGAAACAAAATACTTCATAACAAATACTCACGTGGAAGGCACTAATAGGTAACTATTGCGATGTGCACAGTCTCTTGGCATGATACGACATAGTAACGCGTTTTTTTCTAGCAACAGTTATAATTTCATAACTCAACATTGTTTGGGAACATGTGCTGTAGCGAAAGAAAATTCGTTTTTGATTAAAGATTAAGTTGAATCGTCAATGATCGTTTTTTGCTCGATATTTGAACTCATTGGAAATCTAATTAATATTAGTCATTAAGAACGATTGTTCAAATATAATACCGTAAGAAATTTTCCTCGAAAGTTATATTCCACTTGCGAGAAGTCTAATTTGTTTGTTCTGTTAAAGACTACCATAAAGTACTTTCTTCCGCTACTGAACAGCTTTACTACATTGTAGGTAGCTTCAGATTTTCGTTGAAGCAGTGGGTAGCAACTTGGAAAGAAAGCATAGCTTGCACGTTTTATTTAGTGTTGTCATTGTGCCTTGCAATAGATTGTGGTTCCATTTAGAAAATCCCGTTTTCTAAATAGATGTTTTTTAATCAATTTAAAAAGAGAGTCCTATGTGTTTGAATGAGCACCACAGTTCAAACATTTCATCATTTCGCTCTGATCAGTTAGTGTTCAAGTATCATAATCTGTTAGTATAATTTTGGTCCGTCGCATCTATGGAAACTACACAAATTTGAACTCTGCTTCCTGACCCTCAAGTCTTCGTCAGATCAAGGAGCAAAAATTCAAATCGAACGCCTAATTTCTTAGTATAATTATTTTCAAACTTATGATAGAACTTATTACCGAGATAATTTCCTCATTTGTGGACAATATGGATAGCCAACATTAACAAAAAGATGGTGACGTACGCCAGACTTACTCACAACTATTTAATACTCATAATAACCCACTTCCAGCTAACTCATCTTGGAGGCATACTTGGAGTTGAGTCCGCACTGCATGTCCTTCTTAGGCAAAGTTTGTTTGCGCAGCTTTCTTCCGACGATAGTTATTATTTCGTTTCACAAAAATATTGAATTATTTTGACGCTTTAAATAACAACCAAGTTATGAAGTGAACCCTATTCCACGGACATCAAATGATAACAGAACGAAATTTCGTGAATCTTCAAACATGTACGGTGTGTTGTTCATACCGTAGCTCCTGTAACAATAACACCGTAACACGCTTACCATCTCGACCGTTACTAGTAGCAGTCAACACTGTACAAGGAATCCTGCACGAACGTTTCAGCCCTCCAAACCTCTCGTGTGTAGTCTGCATTGTAACCCTCACTCCCTCGCACACTTCCTCAGCATTCCGTCTCCAAAGCCCGGCCGTTGGGTTTGCCAGCGCGCGTCACATATTCCTCCAAGGGGCTCCTCGTGCCATCGGAGGTGAGGGTGTGGCCTTTTGTATAAAGTTTATGTACACATTCGCAATGGATTCCACTGCCGTTGAAAATGTAATGCATCCGAATCAGTCGTGAATGCGTACAGAAAAAAAAAACTTAGCGCTCGTCTGTGATCATGAGAAGCATACGAGACTCTCTCGACAAGTAATGAGCTGGCACTATTGTATAGGCATCAAATTAGTTTTAATTCTATATATTTGCGTTTGATAATGCAAGTTCCTGTCCCGTTGTCGTTCAAATTGTGTCCTATGACATCGTGTTCCAGGTATTTCAGGTAGCACTTTGGATCATGTGTCAGTGAAATGCACGCTATATTCTTCAAAGGGCTCCTAACATGAATGGGCGTACCACAGACCATTTGCACGCGGTCTAATGAACTTCTTAACCTTGTTGTGCCGCTTTGATAGGAAGTGTCGTTCGTGGTGCTGTGTCTATCTGGAGTTGGATGGCTGGACGTATCGGCGGCAAAGCAGATGGGATCGCTCTTCATGGAACACGATAATGCCGGCATCTCTATGGCTCTGGCAGGAGCTAATGGTAAGTTATGACCCCTCTTCAGCTTTGACATGATCTAATTGTGAGTCGTTGCACCACTGTGGCTCTTGCGGGGGATAATGATGAGGTATGACCCCACTGCAGCTTTGACATGATCTAATTGTGAGTTGTTGCACCACTGCGGCTCTGGTGGGGATAATGGTGAGTTATGACCACACTGCAGCTTTGATATGATCTAATTGTGGGTCGTTGCACCACTGTGGCTCTTGCGGGGGATAATGATGAGGTATGACCCCACTGCAGCTTTGACATGATCTAATTGTGGGTCGTTGCACCACTGTGGCTCTTGCGGGGGATAATGATGAGGTATGACCCCACTGCAGCTTTGACATGATCTAATTGTGGGTCGTTGCACCACTGTGGCTCTTGCGGGGGATAATGATGAGGTATGACCCCACTGCAGCTTTGACATGATCTAATTGTGGGTCGTTGCACCACTGTGGCTCTTGCGGGGGATAATGATGAGGTATGACCCCACTGCAGCTTTGACATGATCTAATTGTGGGTCGTTGCACCACTGTGGCTCTTGCGGGGGATAATGATGAGGTATGACCCCACTGCAGCTTTAACATGATCTAATTGTGAGTTGTTGCACCACTGCGGCTCTGGTGGGGATAATGGTGAGTTATGACCACACTGCAGCTTTGATATGATCTAATTGTGAGTCGTTGCACCACTGCGGGTCTGGCAGGAGCTAATGGTAAGTTATGTCCTCACTGCAGCTTTGACATGAACTAATTGTGAGTCGATACACCACTGTGGCTCTTGCGGGGGCTAATAGTGAGTTTTGGAAACGCTGAGGCTCTGGTAGGTGCAAAACAAATGGTGAATTAAGATCCCATTGCAGCTTTGACGATAGAAAATGTTGAGTTATTGTACCGCAGAGTTTCTGGCGGGGCATAATTGTGAGTAATGACATCACTGCGGCTCTGGCGAGGACTAATTGTGAGTTATGGAAACGCTGAGGCTCTGGTGGGGTCAAAGCAAATCGTGAGTAAAAGCCCCACTGCGGCTTTAGCGAGGGCAAATGGTGAGTTATGGTACAACAGCGGCTCTGGCGAGTGCCAATGGTGGGTTATTGCTCTCCAGCAGCTCCGGTTGGTGTTAATAGTGAGTGTTGACATCGATGCAGCTCTCGCCGGGGTAATGAAGAACTATGGCACCAGTGCGGCTCTAGCGGTGATAATGCCGAATTATGGCACTGCAGCATCTTTGATGGCTTCTAATGGTGAGTTATGGCGACTTTGGTAGGGGTTGATGGTGAGTTATGGCACCACTGTGTTTCAGGCACAGGCTAATGGTGACTCATGTCAACACTGAGTTGCTGTCACGGGCTATTGGTGAGTTATGGCATCACTGCGACCCTAGCGAGGCGAACTCACTATTAGTGAGTTATGGCATTGCTGCAGGCCTGGTACGGGCTAATGTCACCTTTACGAATGAGGCTCAAATCCAGTCACCACTATGGCTCTGGTGGGGCTTATGACTAGGTACAACACTACTGCGGCTCTGGCGAGGGGCAATGGTAAGTTACGGCGGCTCTGCGGCTCTGATGAAGGCTAGTGGTGAGTAATGGCGTCTCTAAGGCTCTGGCGAGGGGTAATGGTGAGTTATAGCAGCTCTGCGGCTCTTGTGAAGGCTAGTGGTGAGTTTTGGCGGCTCTGGCTATGTTTAATGGTGAATTATGACACCACTGCGTGTATGCCAGTGGCTTATTGTGCAGCGTAGCACCACTGCAGCTCTGGTGGAGGCTTACAATAAGTTTTGGCCTCACTGAGCCTCTGACTGTTACTAATGATGAGTTAGGGCCCACTGCAACTATGTTAGCGGCTGATGCTTAGTTGTGGCCCCACTGAGGCTCTAACGAGGGCTAACGATGCGTTATGACCTACCTGCGCGGCTCTGGCAGGGGCTGATGATGAGTTAGGGCCCACTGCAGCTATGTTAGCGGCTGATGCTTAGTTGTGGCCCCACTGAGGCTCTAACGAGGGCTAACGATGTGTTATGACCTACCTGCGCGGCTCTGGCAGGGGCTGATGCTTAGTTGTGGCCCCACTGAGGCTCTAACGAGGGCTAACGATGCGTTATGACCTACCTGCGCGGCTCTGGCAGGGGCTGATGCTTAGTTGTGGCCCCACTGAGGCTCTAACGAGGGCTAACGATGCGTTATGACCTACCTGC
>SDVV010034402.1:0-7500 GCA_016164225.1 Gammarus roeselii
AGCCAACATCTTATTTGAGGTAAGAATCAGGAATGCCTGGCACGAAATACATGGGGTGGGGCGATCACGAAATACATGGGGTTGGGAAAATTACGTAAATACATAGGATTGGAAAACCCGCCAGGACATGGGGCTAAGAAATCCCGAGAACATGGGGTTGGGAAATCGAAATGCGCTAACATATTGTAAAGATGGGGTAAGATATGAATACTAAAGGGTTGAATAGGTGACATAAATTATACATAAAATATATACATAGCACTGGATATACATATTTCATGACGAAATGCGCTAACATATTGTATAGATGGGTATAAAGCAATGTATATAGCACTGAAATATATACACTTCATGACCGCTAGGAAATGATTAAATGATTGACAATCAGAATAATTCGATACTGGAGTACAGAAACTGAATTAATATACTTCTGTAATAGAAGATGAAGCACAATATTAGCTTATGTGACAATGATTTTTTCTTCAAAAATGGTACGGTAAATGGTAGATATGATTCAATAAGTTATATTCTCGTCGAGTTGGCCTCTATCAAAACTGAGTGCTACCTATCGTTCTTCGAAAGTTCAATTTGAATTCGTCACTGCTCATCTCTAGGGGCCACCGGTCCGGATTACATGAAGCAAAATATTATTTACAATAGGATCATCTGTGCACAATGCAGAAATGTCTATTCTGACAAATCACGCATGCATGAGGTTAGAGTCCCGAGAACATGGGGTTGGGACATCAAAATGTGCTAACATATTCTAATGAGTAGTTTACATTATTGTACGATGACAAAGATATGGATGGACAACATGAAATATACAGAAAATATGAATACAATATAGGGTTGGGAAATCGAAAAGCACTAACAGATTGTAAGGATGGGTCTAAACCATTGTAATAATAATGAAGGGGTGAATAGGCAACATATGTTAAACAAAAAAAATAATACATAAAATACATACCAAACAATTGAATATACAATATACACACTTCAAGATCGCTAGGAAATGATTAAATGATTGATAATCAGAAATGATACAATGCTGGAGTACACAAGTTGGATGAATATACTTCTGTTATAGACGACAAAGCAAAATGTTTGCTTATAAGACAATGATTGTATCATCAAAAATGATACGGTAATTGTTAGAAATAATTCAATGAATAATATTAAAATCGAGAAAACCTTTGTCAAGTTAGATGCTGCCTATCGTTCCTCGAAAAAACTGAGTTCGTATTTCAATTATAATAAAACGACTGGAACATTTAAAACATAAAAATAGACAAAACGCTAGAAAACAAGTACGGTAATTGGCAAAGACAATTGTGATCGTTAACAACGTAGAAAATATATGCATCGTCTGAGTATAACCGATTAGGTGGTGTCTCAATATTGAGAGTTATGATGGTGGTGGTTGATGGTAGTGGTCGCTCATGAACAGAAATGTATTTTCTGGTTATTGGTATTATGCATTTAGCTTGTGTTTGTTGGCAAAGTTACCGTTTTGAATTTATGTGTCAACAGATGTTCATGAAGCCTATTCTTGAAGGACTTGTTGGATTCAAGATTTTTGAGGCTTGTTTGGAGGCTGTTCCATGATTTTGGTCCAGTAATCGAAAAAGCGCGACAGGCAGTTTCTGTTTTCCTGTGTTCAACGTGCAGAGTGTCATTATTTCTTGTGAATCGATTGTTCGTTTCACCTCGAGAATATATGTGCCTTCGGCTGCCGGGTGAATGTTTTTCTAGAAGATCTTTATGAATTCTGATCGACTCATGGAGGGCCAGTTTGTTGTCGATATTGAGCACTGTAATTTTTCGAGGAGAGGACTTACGTGGTCTCGTTTCTGTGGTAACCATCGCATGTTATTCTAGCTGCGAAGTTTATACAACGTTGTACTTTCTCTCTTTGGGTTTTAGTGCATTTCCCCCAAATTGAAAAACAGTAGTTAATGTGAGAAAATATTAAAGCGTTGACAATCAGCAATCTTGATTTGGAATCCAATTCTTTTTTTGCGGAGCTTAGAAACGAAAGTGTTCCATTCAGCTTAGAACACAAAGTAGTTACGTGGTGTTGGAAGGTAAGATCGGGATCAAACCAAACTACCAGACTTACCACTTTATCTTCAACAGGAATGTCAGATTTGGCTATCCTGATAGAGAAATTTATGTGAACTGCTTTTCTTTTCGAGTTTGAGTCGAACAAGATGCATTTTGTTTTTTCAGAGTTGATCTTGAGTCCATTTTTATCATACCAAGATTTCAGATTAGTTACGGCTGTCTCAGCGTCGTCTTTCAGTGCATTCAGATCCGACGGCTTTCGGGAAAGCAATATTTGAACATCATCGGCGTACATTACCATTTTCGCTTGATTTTTCGGTAACTTACAGTCGATGCCATTTACAAAATCCAGGAACAACAAAGGGCCAAGATCGAACCTTGAGGGACCCCAAAGGCAACTGTGGCCGAATTTGACATAGTTGAGTTATCGAGTTTAACTGATGGTTGTCGATTCATCATATAACTTTCGAACCAAGTAGGGTCAATTCCGATGTTGCGGAGCTTGCCAAAAAGAATTGTATGGCTTTCACTGTCGAATGCTTTCGAGAAGTCTAGCAATACCAGCAGAGATATCTGCCCTCATCAAAGTTTGTGTACAGATCTTCAGTGATGCTCATAAGTGCGTCTTCTGTTGACAATTTTCGCCGATAAGCATGCTGGCAGTCCTTGAACAGCTAGTTTGATTCGAGGTAATCAATCAATTGGATGAACATTACTTTTCCTAGAATCTTGGATAGGACAGGCAGAAGACTGATCGGTCTAAAGTTGGATGGTTCATTCTTGTCTCCAGATTTACGAATTGCTTTTATAATTGCATGCTTTCAGTTCTCTGGAAAAGTTTAACTTGCTATGGAGGTGTTAATAACTGTGTTGATATAAGGCAAGGTAACTATAAAGCTGTCTTTCAGATATTGTAAGGCTAAACCATCTATTCCTGTAGAATTTGTGTTCCTCAAGGCAAATACAGCTTGTTTTTTTCGGGTTGCGATACTTGCTTCGGTTTCCTTTTGACGTTTGCTTCTTGGTCGCTGTCTCCATCGAAAGCTTTTGGACTCCATGTATCTGTTGCGTCGCTCTGTAATCCTTGATAAGCTTCCTGCGTTACCTCTTCAAAAACATGTTTCCCAACTCTAGCGAAGTAGTTGTTGAACTTCTATGAAGCTGCTTGAGTATTCGGGTAAGTAGGCGAGATGATTTTTTTTGTAGGGAACAATTCTTTTCGGTACATTCCACGTTTCTTTTTTATTGTTTTTGCACTGTTCTAGTTCCTCATGATCGTATTTAATTTTTGCCCTCCTGACTTCTCGTTTGAATCTTCCATTTTGAATTCGAAATAATTCTAACCAAGTGATTCTTCGTTTTGCTCTACGTTTGAGATATTTTCTAAGTGCAATTTCATTTCACAGTTTTTCTGTAATCCATTTAACCGGCATGCTTTTCATTGTTTTAGTTTTCGTTTGCTCCACAGCGATCAGACATGTGAGAAGATAGTCTGTGAATAATTGGGCTGGCTCTGTGACGTTATCTGTGCAAGGTATTGGTTTTATCATCTCGACGTTTGCCACTAGTCGTGCTCTGAAGTTATCCGCGGTGTAATTTCTTTTTGTACGACAGGTTATTTTGTATGCATGTTTCTTCTCTTTTTTGATGTTAATGGTGCAGTTTATTTCATGATGGTCCGAGAAAGATTTGGGCTCCACGTCTGTGGTAACAATGGAAGACGGATTCGGGAGTAATTCTTGTTTCACTTTTTATGAGCTGATGCAGCCCGAGTGTGTCTAAAATCGGCATCATATTATTGGATTTCAATTTCAATTGATCGTCATTGAAATCTCCCAAAATGAACAGAGTTTTTCCTAAGCGGATGGCTTCTCGAAATCTTTCTTCAATGCATTGAGAAGACTGTACACTGGCTTTGGGTGGTCTGCAAAGAAAACCAACAACACTCCTACACATTCAATCACACTCGAAGTGCAAACCACTGACACTTTGAGTGAGTAAGTGTTTGAATGGGTGAGTGTTTGAATGTGTGAGTGTTTGAGTGTGTAAGTGTTTGAGTGTGTAATTGTTTGAGTGTGTAAGCGTTTGAGAGTGCAAGTGTTTGAGTGTGTAAGTGTTTGAGTGTCTAAGAGTTTGAGTGTGTAAGTGTTTGAGTGCGTAAGTGTTTGAGTGTGTAGTTGTTTGAGTGTATAGGTGACTGAGTGTGTAAGTGTTTGAGTGTGTAAGTGTTTGCGTGTGTAATTGCTAGAGTGTGTAAGTGTTTGAGAGTGTATGTGTTTGATTGTGTAATTGTTTGACTCTGTAAGTGTTTGAGTGTGTAAGTGTTTCAGTGTGTAAGTAATTGATTGCGTTAGTGTTGGAGTGTGTATTTTTTTGAGTGTGTAGGTGTTTGAGTGTGTAGGTGTTTGAGTGTAAGTATTTGAGTGTGTACGTGTTTCAGTGTGTAGGTGTTTGAGTGTGTTGGTGTTTGAGTGTATTTGTGTTTGAGTGTGTGGGAGTTTGAGTTTGCAGGTGTTTGAGTGTGTAGGTGTTTGAGTGAGTAGGAGCTGGAGTGTGTTGGTGTTTGAGTGTGTAGGAGTTTGAGTGTGTAGGAGTTGGAGTGGGTAGGTGTTTGAGTGTGTTGGTGTTTGAATGTGTAGGTGTTTCAGTGTGTAGGTGTTTAAGTGAGTAGATGTTTGAGTGTGTATATGTTTAGGTGTGTAGGTGTATGAGTGTATAGGTGTATGAGTGTGTGTATTTGAGTGTGTAAGTGTTTGCGTGTGTAGGTGTTTGAGTGTGTAAGTTTGGCGAGTGTGCAAGTGTTTGAGTGTGAGAGTGCTTGAGTATGTAAGTGCTCGAGTGTGTACTTGTTTGAGTGTGTAGGTGTTTGAGTGTGTAGGTGTTCAAGTGTTTAGGTGTTGGAGTGTCTTGGCGTTTGAGTGTGTACGTATTTGAGTGTGTAGGTGTTTGAGTGTGTAGGTGTTTGAGTGTGTAAGTGTTTGAGTGTGTAAGTGTTTGAGTGTGTAGGTGTTTGAGATTGTAGGTGTTTGAGTGTGTAGGTATTTGAGTGTGTAGGTGTTCGAGTGTGTAGGTGTTCGAGTGTTTTGGTGTTTGAGTGTGTACGTGTTTGAGTGTGTAGGTGTTTGAGTGTGTAGGTGTTTGTGTGTGAGTTATGTTCGAGGTTCCCAGGTTGCGATAATCGGGTAAATCAAGGTTGGAATGATCAAACATTGGTTTTATAATAGTATTTTTTGTGAAGAAAAGTAACAAGTCAACAGATAAGCTCAATAGAGCACTGATATACAATTGATTGTCATAACGGACACAGAGTAACAAATGGGTACATGAACGGCAGGTCGAATAATTGTATTATGGTGTAAGACGAGCGTAGAGTAGAGTAGGGGCCTACGACCGATGGCTGTGCCCGAAGGCAAGTCTGTCTGCTCTGTGTGACCGAGGGCAAGTGTGTGTTATCGGTGTGCCCGAAGGCAAGAGTCTGTGCTCTGTCGCTTCTGGCAAGAGTCTGTCTGACCGACGGCTGCGGCCGATCGCAAGTGTGTGTGCTTGCCCTCTGTCGTTTGGGGCTGCCCTGAATAATACGTGGGAGGGCCATCTTCATGAGTATAAAGGGATCCTTCCAATGAGGGAGAGGATTCACCTTTTTGGGTCATCTAAGAGGCGGGGCGTCCTACTACCCCAACCTCATTGGTAAATATACAACAAAATCCGTTAACGGATTTTGTGGGCTCCTCCCATCTTTAAACAATGAAAAATAACCCTGCGCTAAACAGTGTTATTGGATCTAGTCTCCCCTCCCCCTATCGCTGACACGGGGATTTTCAAGGTGCGCAAATGGCCCTCACTCGTCAATGTCTCCTACGCTACACGATCTGCGAGGAACCACCTGCTTCTTTTAAACAAACATCGGAGGGGAATTAAATATATGCTAGGCAAGGGACCTCCACGTGAAACTTGAGCTAAGGGTTAACAGGCCTAAGGCCTACACTGTTTCTAGGGACACTGACTACGCACCTTCCTTCGGTAATGTTCGGTTAGCCAAGTTTATAAATCTGTGCCAGAGGAGGCCGATCATAACACCCCCTTCCTTTATTTGAAAGATGTGTCCTCACATCCAAGCTCTGTGTTTGCAAGTTTTGACATAGTACTGCCTCGACCCAGGGTCGTTCCATGTAGGAAGGTAGGCTGCGTGGAGTTTTTAGACATGATTGTATGTAATACAGTGTGCTAACAGGTTGGTTGTATTATTTATACGTTTCTACTGACTGGCGTGAAAAAAAATTCTCTAACCGTGTGATTACTCGCAGCACAAACATTCATGGCATGTTTCGCACTGCTCGATCTATTGTTTAAAAAAAAAACTGGATTAAAGTGTTAGGACATGGCGGCCAATTTATATATAGCTGAATGCAAATTTTTATTGAACTTTGATATTTTGCTTAGGGCATGCCACCATGTGCTAGACTCTCTCTGTACCCAATCCTTACAACGTTTTTCCTAATTGACAGGCTGCAACGGAAAGATGGGATAGAGATTGTCTTCTAGTTTCATTGTATTATTTTGCTCATTTCATCGTATGTTGGTTCAAGGTACCGTTGAACTAACATAGGCAAAAAGGGAACAAAGCTTATGATCTAATAACACAATTCGGGAGAAATGACTTATAGAATAATTACCTTACACAATTTTATGGACATAGTAAAATATCACACGCAGGTGACAGAATTTATTACCTTACACATTATTATGGACAAAGTAGATATCACACGTAGGTGACAGGTTGACCCCTCACACATCTTATTAATTACAGATTTTCACCTCTTCTAAATGAACTCAATTAATTCGACCTGGATACGCATCCCTCTAATAATTACATCGGACACACTGCATTTTACATTTGATCAAAAAGCAATTATTCGGATTGTGGCCATGATGTGTTATTTTCTGTTAATGTATTTTTTTTTGGGTTTACGCGTTTTGAACCACATGATTTGCGGGTATCTTATTCTGCTTCTCGGTAAATTGGGGTTAACGGTTTTGAAATTCATGATGCTCGGTTTTACTCTCTCGTAATCCCACGCTATGTCTCCCGAAGGTTAAAGTGGGGCTGCCGTATGCCTATCTTTTCAAAGCAATTTGTTCGTACAGTTGCCACGACAAAGCTAACATTATAAATTCCGATGTTAATTATTTTCCGCTTCTGACCCGAGTCAGTGAATATCGCTTAGGAACGACTTGCGGGTTTCTGACCTGAGTCAGTAAGTTATCGCTTAGAAACGACTTGTCTTCGTCTCCCTTTATTTACTGGTCCATCGCATGATTTGTTTTGTCATAGGTTTGAGTTGGTTTAGTGACGGTTTGTTCAATCATTCCTCTTATTCACGCGTTCGCTCGTTTTGCACTACTATATCCACTAAAAGAAAAACACAATATCTT
>SDVV010034403.1:0-11178 GCA_016164225.1 Gammarus roeselii
GTGATCAGAGCATGATAGTGAGCGTGGTCAGAGCATGCTGGTGAGCGTGGTCAGAGCATGCTGGTGAGCGTGGTCAGAGCATGCTGGTGAGCGTGGTCAGAGCATGATAGTGAGCGTGGTCAGAGCATGCTGGTGAGCGTGGTCAGAGCATGATAGTGAGCGTGATCAGAGCATGCTGGTGAGCGTGGTCAGAGCATGATAGTGAGCGTGATCAGAGCATGATAGTGAGCGTGATCAGAGCATGATAGTGAGCGTGATCAGAGCATGATAGTGAGCGTGATCTGGGTGCTGACTCATCACTCACAAAGTGTTGTTCATTGGAAGACCAAGTTAGGAATAAGTCTTGCTACTTGATATAAAACGGACCTGACTTTTCCAAGTCAATCCCAAACGAGTTTTATTCTGATATCAAAACTGGTGTTAAGGTCATTTGGTGTTATAAATAAAAAATCATCTAACGACTGTTCTTAAGGTCATATGATGTTATAAATAAAAAATCATCTAACGACCGTTTTTATGGCAATGTGACGTTATAAATAGAAAATAATCTAACGACTGTTGTTAAGGTCATATGATGTTATAAATAAAGAATAATCGAACGACTGTTGTTAAGGTAATATAATGTTATAAATAAAGAATGATCTAACGACTGTTGCTAAGGTCATATGATGTGATAAATAAAGAATAATCTAACGACTGTTGTTAAGGTCATATGATGTTATAAATAAAGAATAATCTAACGACTGTTGCTAAGGTCATATGATGTGATAAATTAAGAATAATCGAACGACTGTTTTTAAGGCCATATGATGTTATAAATAAAAAATAATCTAACGACTGTTGTTAAGGTCATATGGTGTGATAAATAAAGAATAATCTAACTATTTTATCACGGCCGCAATCATTAATGTGTAGACACCGATAAATGGGTGGTAGTAGCATGGGTCGCTCCAACGCAGGAACTGCATTAGGCGTGTGCCAATGCGACTCAGAGATTGTGGTCACCATTGATCTCCATCGCATTAACTCAGTTATTGGTATATGCGACACCTATTGAATTACCATCGTAACAATCTTTCATGACAATTTACGTTATAAACATCCGGAGCACATTAATGAAGAAACAATACTGAAAGATGAGTACGCTTCATCAAGCAGTTCATGAATTTCAAAATATTTTTTTAAATATCTAAGATGTTCTTAGCTCAGAAATTTTATAATTTAAATTCAAGAAATGAGAGAATTGTATATATACATACGGTATATTTAATACACGTAATAATCATATCACTAAACGCTACAAAAACTCCTAGTCCACACAGACACCACACCTTAGATTGAATGAGTCACAACAGAGACGTACATTGATAAACCTTCAGCCAACCGCTACCGTCCGTTGGTAAGAAGAGTTCGGTAGAAGATGATACCTGTTAGGTCGGCAGCTAAAGCAGAGGGGGCAGGATACCTAGGAGTTTGGATGCATGCATCATTTTCCAGTGGATGATAACAATGTCAGGAGAGTGAGGGACCAATCCACTCCCTCTCCTCCCCACCCCCCTCCCACTATGTCCACACATGAACCCATGAGACACGGATAAAATCACAGTATGATAAAGAAGAAGGTAGCCGTGGTGGGAGGAGTTTATCACCGCTTTCTTACGTCATAGACGGAGAAGCTAGCAGCAGATACGAGCCATAACTCGCTCGCTTACGTTATAGACAGAGAAGCTAGCAGCAGATACGAGTCATAACTTGTTCGGTGACGTCATAGACGGAGAAGCTAGAAGCAGATACGAGTCATAACTTGTTCGTTGACGTCATGGACAGAGAAACTAGCAGCAGATACGAGTCATAACTTGTTCGCTGACTTCATAGACGGAGAAGCTAGCAGCAGATACGAATCATAATTTGTTCGCTGACGTCATAGACGGAGAAGCTAGCAGCAGATACGAGTCGTAACTTGTTTGCTGACGTCATAGACGAAGAAGCCAGCAGCACATACGAGTCAAAACGCTGACTTCATAGACGAAGAAGCCAGCAGTAGATACGAGTCATAATTTGCCCGCTGACGTCATAGACGGAAAAGCTAGCAGAAGATACGAGTCATAACTTGTTCGCTGACGTCATAGACGGAGAAGCTAGCAGCAGATACGAGTCATAACTTGTTTGCTGACGTCGTAGACGGAGAAGCTAGCAGTAGATACGAGTCATAACTTGTCCGCTGACGTCATAGGCGCAGTGGGAACGGTAGGCATATGGTCTATACTGATTACCATGGTTAGGGCTCTCCACTGCGGCCAAGTTCTCCTTCACTATACCGAGGAACAAAGGATGGCAGCATGCATGAACCTATTACAAGTAGTCCAAGTACACCATTAATTAGGAAATTTTTCAAAATACTGCTCGACTTTCAGGAGATTCATTTCGATAAAGTAATTGGAAGAAATATCAAAATATGATATTTATCCCATGACTGGATGCAGTCTAATGCAGGGCAGCTCTCCATGCTTAAGTAGCCAGTCAGGAGGCGGAGAATAGTCTAACGGTGACATCAACGACATCATCGAAAACCTCTAGCAAAAAAAAATTGTCCAGGAATGAACCGCGTACCGAAAAATATCCGGTTGGAAGTTTAAATGGCTCCAGACGTGTAAATTGAACCTCCGACAGAAAGGGGGTGTTATATTTACCGCCTCAGCCTCCTGGGGCCGTGGACTTCCTGGATACGCGTCTTGGACGCACAGTGAGGATACATGCCACCTCATTACACCCATTAACGATGATGCCACTCAGCAAGTAATCCGCTCCGCAAGCTCGTCAGAAGAGAGGCAGTCAATGAGAGCACTGTTTCTTTCTCTATCGGTTACATGCTCCGGGTAACAATGACTTCTTAGACGTGATACAGCGAATGAGACAATGTGTGCACCAGCTGAACGTGCCGAGAGGGCCTACGGCTAAAGAAACAAGCACCGTTCTTGCAGATGGCGCGAGCTACTCTGTCCCACAGGTGGCAACAGCACGTTCTGTCCCATATAAATATATGCTGTTCCACGTCTACGAAGCAGTTCTTAACAAGCCAGCAGCAGCTGGCTCAGGCTGTGTGACGTCATTTCGAACTGATATACTCTCGCTATAGGTGCATTCGAAATCACAAAACAATGCTTGGACCAGTTGTCGATGGGGATAAAAAATTGTTCCGTAGTCCAGAGCGTGCGCCAACTGCCAGTGGTAGATGCACCACCTGTTCGGAAAGCTGCTGCTTCCATGTACCTTTACGTGCAGTTAGTGCACGCTCTCTTCCATGCAATATTTTTTTATAATCTACAATACTAACGAATTTTTTGCACCAGCAGCAGTTGGTCGAGGCTCTGAGTCGACGTCCTCTCGAATGCACACAGAAGCTGCAGCAAGCAGGTGTCTCTCGAACGCACCTTCAGGTCTATTCATGATCACCTCGACCGTTAACTGAGTCCGTTTAACACTTTCTCTGCCCCAAAGCCCAACCCGATCGATCTGACAACACACCTACTGGTGTAAACAAACAAGAAAATGCATATTTGTGCACATTTATCAAAGACGGTGTACTCTTATTCATTCGGTATCAGACACATGTGCGATCACATATCGTTTGTGTGAGTGGAATTTTGGGTAGTATTAATGAATTCGAGCTGAGGGATTTTCAAAAGGATTTTATTATTGCTTGCTTTCTTATTCCGTACCCCCGCGGGAATACAGCGTGGGGGTACGGGACTACTTTCTAAGTTTATTGTGTCACCTTAAAAGCAACCAATATCATTTCGCACGGCATCCTGTAACCTCGGACACGGGCATTATGGACGACTATCAACCATCTGGAGCATGGGTTCAGGGCATTATGGACTACTATCAGCCACATGGAGCATGGGTTCAGGGCAGTATGGACGACTATCAATCACTTGGAGCAAGGGTTAAATGAATTATGGACGTCTGTCAACCACCTCATTTTTGGACGCTTATCATGCTAAAAATTATACTCGTATGCCGAAACCCAAGAACAACTGTAGGGGAAGAAAATGGCTTCTCTGACGAATTGGGAAGTATCATTTCCTCATACCATGAGAGTATGGGGGCCTTCAACCTACCTGACATCAATTAAACAACACTGGAAGCTGAATTACGGAGCGGCAGATTGATACGACTCATCAATAATAACAACCTAAAACAGTACGTGAAGAACCAACCAGAGGACACGTGGAAGAACCAACCAGAAGACATAACATCTTGGACCTTGTTTTATCGACTGAAGAAAAATTAGTAGAACTAGTAACAGTTATAGAAAAATAGGTGACCACCATACTATTTAATTCCAAATCACAGCAAATCGTACAATACAGGAACCAGCATCTTATAAGTACCATTTTTGGAGAGCGAACTTTGACGGCTTGAAGGAGGAAATAACAAATATAGACTTCGGGCACCAATTCGATGGCAGGACCGCTGATGAGTGCTTTGCGTATTTTGAAAAAAAGGTGGTGCAAGCAAGCGATGCATCCGGTCGAGAAAAGTACAAATAAATAGCCCCTCTTTGCTGAATAATGAAGTTCAAGAAGCAGTTACTCGTCGACAGACATTGTATCAAGACCACAAAACTAATCCGACACCAGGGTCAGGAGGAGCGCATGAGCAGGCTGGCAGAAGAATACTTTGCAACCGTCTTTGTGGATAATATACCAGAAGTCGAATGTGGATAGTATACCAGAAGTCGAACTGCCTGGTGAAGTGCAACCGTTAGAAAATATTTACTTCCTCATTGGCAAAGTAGAGGAACAACTCATCAAACTAATTATTTATCAATCTACAGGACCAGATGATCTACATCCAAGAATATTTCGGAGCCTCTCCGAAATCATGAGTAGTCCACTGACGGAGGTCTTCAACAGGTCTATGACTACAGGAATTATTTCCGGAGATTGTAAAACAGCAAACATCTCAGCCATATTCAAAAAGGGTGGTAGACAAGAGCCTGGAAACTATAGACAAATCAGTCCTACATCTGTGGAAGGCAAAACCATTGGAAGGTTGATAAAAAACAAGTATAGCACATCACCTGGAGAGAAACCACCTCATCAAGGAAACCCAACAAGGCTTTAGTAGTAAACTTAGCTGCCTGACCAATCGCATGATTTTTTTCAACAAGATCACAGCGATGTACGATGAAACCAATGCTGCCGACCTTATCTATCTTGACTTTCAAAAAAAGTTTGATAAGGTCCCCTACGAACGCCTACTGAAAAAAGTGGAGGCGCTTGGCATAATTGGAAAGATGGCCAGGTGGCTTCCGAAACTGGCTCACAGGCCGCAAACAACGGGTCTGTGTCGGCCAAGGGAAAAGCCCGTGGGCTGCGGTAACTTCAGGAGTACCCCAGGGCAGTGTTCTTGAACCCTTCTCTTTATAATATATGTAAATGACCTGGATACCGAGATCGTCAGCAAGCTAACAAAATTTGCTGACGATCTTGATACACTAATGAACTGGTCTGATAAGTGGTAAATGAACTTCAACGTTGAAAAATGCACTGTTATGCACATTGGATCACAAAATCTAAATTCTGCTTACGTCATGGCAGACTAGCATATGACTGAAGTCGACCAACAACGCGACCTTGGAATATTAATCACCAAAGATCTTAAGTGGAAAACCAAAGTAGAAGCTAGCTACAAGAAAGGCAATAGAGTCCTTGGCTTTATATCCAGAAATTTCCACAACAAGTTCAAGGACATCGTGCCTCCATTACATACTTCACTCGTCAGGCCTCTCATGGAATTTGCAGTACAATTTTAGTCCTCTCACCTAAGAGGGGATATTAACAAAATGAAACGTGTGCAGCACCGAGCCACAAAAATGATTCCGGAACTCAGGAATAAGACATATCCGCAAAGACTCGACGAACTTAAACTGATATCACTTGAATGAAGACGACTTAGAGGCCAGTTAATAGAAACCTTCAAATACCTAAATGGTAACCATTCAGAATATCAGTGGCTGAGAGCTTCTTTCCCATCAAGATACCAACAATTAGGAACCGTCTTCCACATGATGTGGTTAACAGCAATAACGTAAACACGTTTAAAACCTGCCTCGACAAACACTGGCAGACTAATCCACCCCCTTACTAAGGAAATGTGATGTTAGGACTATTGCCACCAAGGTGACAACAACCTCTGTTGGGGCCTTAAAAATCCAGCAGCCCATGAACGATAAGCATCTCATCTAGGCTGGGCTAGATGTGCTACAAATTCAATTTTGAAGTACTTCTAGAATGGACTCTTCAGCCTGTCCCAGGCCTACCACTACTATTACCTGGAGCATGGGTTCAGCGCCTAATGGACGACTATCAACCACCTGGAGCATGGGTTCAGCGCCTTATGGACGACTATCAACCACATGGAGCATGGGTTCAGGGCATCATGGACGACTATCAACCACCTGGAGCAAGGGTTCAATGAATTATGGTCGTCTATCAACCACCTGGAGCATGGGTTCAGCGCATTATGGACGACTATCAACCACCTGGAGCATGGGTTCAGGGCATAATGGACGACTATCAGTCACCTGGAGCATGGGTTCAGGGCAATATGGACGACTATCAACCACCTGGAGCAAGGGTTCCATGAATTATGGACGTCTATCAACCACCTGGAGCATGGGTTCAGCGCATTATGGACGACTATCAACCATGTGGAGCATGGGTTCAAGGCATTATGGAGGACTGATCAGCCCCCTCGAGCAAGGGTTCAAGGCATTATGGACGACTATCAGCCACCTGGATCATGGGGTCAAGGCATTATGGACGACTATCAGCCAGCTAGAGCATGTGTTCAGGTAATAGTAGCATTCCTTGGACCATGCACGTTGAGGTACTCCCTTCCGGACATCGTTCGACCTCATTCTGGCTTCGTCTGCGCGTCAGCAAATCGATTCACATCGTGGCTTTTCTTTCTTGGATGGTGTGGAGCAATGATACTTTTGAAACTGACCTGAAATACTTGCATCTCTGTACTTTTAGTGTACAGTAGTGAAAGAAAATTGGTCAACGATTAAAGATTAACAGAAATCTGTAACGATCTTCCTTCGACGTATGTTTAATTTTAGTGAAAATCTTGTTCATAGAATTCACGAAAAAAATTAATGCCCGAACAAAATCCCAAGCAACGCTAAATTCCACAAGGGAGTGTAATTTTTTCCCGTTATAGACTAAAGATAAACGAATTTGTTTTGCTACTATAAAGCTATGAAGTTATTGAGACACTATGAAGGCTATGAAGCTATTATGACACTATGAAGGTTGCAAAGCTATTTTGACACTGTGGAGGCTATGAAAGAAATTGTGACGCTACGAAAGCTATAAAACTATGTGACACTGTGGATGGAATGTAGGCTATTGTGACAGTGAGAGTCATGAAGCCATCGTGGCACTGTGAAGGATATTGTGACACAATCATTAATGAATTAGTATAAGGTTTCATAGGAGATGATGAAAGAGATCGTTATTGTAGAACATCGCAATGTATACCGCACTAATCTATGTACGTGCTAAAAATGCGCGTGTAGGTAGGTAGATCTTATGATTTCAATTTTTTAAGTAGCAACTTTTTCATAAATTGAAAGAAACGTGATTTTCAACTGTGTGCTTACTGAGTTATGCAGCATATGAATGATATATCATAGGCCTGCCGGCGCAGCCATTTACCCACCACATTTATATTACACTGCAGGATCGAAACAACGATTGCCAAAAATGATTTTATCCAGATATAAACTAGGCAACACACATACGGTTACAAGAACATATGTTGAATATCTAGCAAATCAAAATATTATGATCAAACAAATCACTTGTTTTCAATTGACACTCAAATCCCTGCAACACATCTTACATTAAATGCTCCAGAACTTAGATGATTGATACCATCACTCAGCTCTTGTGCGCTGTCGCTGCTCGAACCGCTGTTCCTGTACGCGATGCAGACATTGGTCGGAGGCACTCTCATCAACACACGCCTTCTCTCACACCGGCCAGTAGCCAACTGACCGCCGCTCACAGTGGCACCTACATATGTAGAGGTGGTAATTCCAAAGACCCTCTAATAACCTAAAAAGAACAAGAATCTTCACCGTATACTCTTATTATTGCACGTTTACCATACTTTGCAAACTATAGTCGCCGAAAAATATTAGCAGACAGAATCACAGTTTAAGAATACATTGTACGAGACGGATATTTTCCCGGTAAAACAACTCAAAGTTAAATAATTATCAGGTGCCACGAGAGGGTGTTTAATGAAAACTCTTGTTGATCTATCTGTAAGGCTACAAATTGAGTGATAGAATATGTGTAGACTCTCATGTCGATAAATGTAGTTACTGAGGCACACGTGTGCGTGATTTTTGCACACTTTTCACATTGGCCATGGTCCGTCTCTGCAAGTTCACTTCTGGTGTCTCCATTGACTCATTCTTGATTTTAGGCGTATATAATGAAAATATGTATTTGTACCGGTCATTGTTTGATGTGTTCTCAATGAATGGTCAAATTCATGTATAATAATGTTTTGGATGTCGTAAAAACTCGTTCTTCTTACTAGCATGACCGCCAATTTCTGTGTTCATAAGTACGAATTTCATTTATGATTATTCACCTGCCACTTTTTAAATGTGTGCCCTAAAACTATCTAGCTGTACGCTACCGTCCAAACTGTCATGTCTTCTATCATCAAATGTCTGATTTTGATCACACTCCTCATTCCTGTACCTACGCACGTAGAAAAAAATCTTGAGCCTCGTAAAAAAATCTATAATTTGTCAGCTCTCCGCTCACACTAACTTTGTAGCTACTCGCTTGCTAATGCTTTTCTGTACCGTTTGACGTGTAGAAGTTCTCAAGTGACCCTACATTATACTAATAACACTGAACATATTATACGTGCATCACAAGCACCTATTGCTATTTAGCAATCGCATCTTTTGATCTCATTGTTGCATCTCTCTTTAGGTAGCTACAACATTTCCGTTCAGCTAGTACAAAACTGCTTCCAACCATAAAGGCAGTGCAACAAATGTTTATTTTTGTTAAATAAATACGTGTACCCACGCACATAAAGCCATGGAACATTCATCAGAAGGAGTGAATGATTCAGAGAAATACCTTGACACAAATATGGCAACAACGCCTCCCTAGGCAACAAAGCCTTCTCGCGAAAAAACCCGAGGGGGCTTTTTCTGAACTCTCCAGAGAGCGGAACAAGAATACAAAGGGTTTTGTATGTTACAAGTTTATTTTACACTTGAAATTGGACACGGGTTGAGGTGGTTCTTCTTATATCTTAAACTATTCGTTGTGAAAGCAAACTACTGCAACACGCCATGGCAATTAGGAATTTTCACTCTTCCCTTTACCACGTTTTACTGGCCATACAATTAAATAGTGAATGCAGCTAGATATTACCTTAGCCAGTGCAAATGTAATAAAACAAGGCTAACCTTGGATCTTGCCCCACAGAAGACAGCCTTCATTCTATGCTGCGGATTGGCGCAAAAAAGGGAACACTACCTCCGTTGTACGCTAACCTCCTTCAGGCAAGACCAAAACCGAATTCTCGACCTGAATCGCAAATTATAAAATGCAGTGAAGATTACCCGCTTTGAAGCAGCGGAGCCCGCGATTTTCTTGCCGGCTTTCCTATCTCCCTTCTTGTCCCCTTCTATATTACCTGGGATGTCTTCATTCACTTAAGTTGGGATGTTACATTACACCAATACTAAAGATTTAATCACTGCCTTCTTCTGTCATTGTCCTTGTGTCTGTTTTTTTTATGCTTGCCCATAGTACTCAACCTCATTTCGTGAATTAATAAATAAATAGATTGGAGTCAGATTGTGGCTTGAAAGTGAAAGCACCGTGTTCACTTGAATTATCATCGCTCACAGAAGCTCACTTTACCATTAACGTTTGGGTTTGCCAACTGGTAACTCTTTACCCATATTCAATATTACCAACATCACCAAGGACGCTTCTTAAAGAAACCGAATAATAGCTATAGCTAAAGATCCATGATCGCATCCTAAAGCAGTCCTCAGAAAGAACCATAAACTAATTTATCTTACCACTTTCTAATTATTCGTAATTTTTCAGGTTTTACTTATAAGTAAAAGCCGTTTTGAAAGAACAGGTTGTCTTCATAGCTGATCGGTGCGCGCAACACTTTGGAAGAGTTCAATGTCTTTATGATTGTCAAATCTTTGACGATCCATCTTTGCGCAAATAAACATAGCGATCTAATTTTCCGAGATATGTGAGTACAGAAATATGTTTGTTTTGAGGCGGCGAGAAAATATAAGAAGTTTCAGCAATGAGAAATTTGATATGATGAGGTGAGTAGAGCGATATAATGGATCCTTGCAGACAAAATAGAAGCAATTCTACAGCACCGGGGCGCGTAGATAGGGAATGTGTGCGGCCTGTGTAATACCCGGTGCGATGCGTAAGGCCAGTACTTTATTCTTTGTATTGAGTTAATAATAATTACTTGATTTCCATCATCAATGTATGTCGCAGTTACTTACGGTAGCAAAAGAATCAAGTTTCTCAAAGAAAAAATGGTTTCTCTGGCAACTTGAATATGATTTATAGAGGCTCTTAGAGACAAATAGGCAAACTAGATAAATCTTTGAGAATCAGTGCCAACCACTTGGGAAGTAGTCACCGAGTCAGAATTCACTTGCTTCCATTTCTGAAGGATGCTGTTAACAAAAAATCCTTGAAACCTTCAGTCATAATGTCAGGAAATTGAATGAGCGTGCAGTGTGCTGTGTTCGATCTCCGTAGGGCATACTAGTGATGACGTCACCATGTCCGGTTATGTGCGATCTGTTTCTGTTTCTGCTAATCTCCAGCTCCTCCTGCGATGAAGAAGCCACGGCCACCGTTCAACCTAAAAGCCCGGATATTCACGTATGTGAAACAACAGATAATTTTGAACTATTTCCTGTCATAATTTACGTTGTTTAAAATCTCAACATTTATCCGTTGTTTAGGTTGAAATCATGTTATTTATTGTATTACCAGATTAAAACATCTACTCCGTAATTTCAACGTGATGTATTTTCGTCATTCACGCGAGTGTACTCGTCAAAGACAG
>SDVV010034404.1:0-11177 GCA_016164225.1 Gammarus roeselii
TACAGCTCATTACACTCTTCAGTGCACCCAACACTTTACATCCCTCCTTCACTCGCGCCTTCACTTCAGTTTCCACTAGTTCAGTTTTCTCCACATGGGAGCCCAGATACTTAAAACACTGAACTTCCTCGGAGAGCTCACCATTTAGACTGACATTAATTTTGCTCGCATCGACAGTCCTCGAGCATCTCATTACTTTACTCTTACCCACGTTCACTCGAAGCTTCCTCCTCTCACACACTCTACCAAACTCAGACACTAGCCTACATAGCTTCTCCTCCGAATCAGCAACTAGGGCCGTATCATCGGCAAATAGCAACTGGCTCAACTGCCAACTCCGCCCATTCGCTTCCAAGAGTTCCAAGCCACGACCCAGCACACTCGCGTTCACCTCCCTGACCACTCCATCCATATAGAGGTTGAACAGCCAGGGAGACATCACGCAGCCTTGTCTCAGTCCCACTTTCACTGTGAACCAATCACTCGCCTCGCTCCCCACTCTGACACACGCTCGGCTGTCAGCATAGAAACTCTGCACTGCTTTCAACAGATGTCCGCCCACCCCATACAAACGCAACACATCGCTTCCCTATCAATTCTGTCGTATGCCTTCTTGTTACTTGTTACTAGATAATGAATTTTTTTTTTCTGGATGTGTCCATCATAAGTAGATAAGTAATGCTGTACCTGGCGAATTCACTGAAGCCCTTTTTGCTATTTCTACTAAACTGGACCTTGACCTTACGTGTTTGAAAATTATAGAATTTTTCGTATGGATAAGATATAAGCGTGCTTCTGCAATCGTTGGTATGTACCCATGCAATGTAATGCAAAGAAGCGACGCGACTGCAAGCACGACCGGTGCCCCGTATTTGCATTATTCATTCACGTGATTTAAAGTCTTTTCACGACATTACTCCTCAGGCTACAAATCGTTGCAGACTCACAAGGATTATATCAAATTTAAATGAAGGGGATGCTGGTATATATATTTATGTAGTATCTAGAACACAGTTTGTGATGAACTACTGGCCACATTGGAGGTAGGCTCCCTGAGAGGTGCAGCTATGTCAGCTGATCTCTCGGGGCCGGCCCTTTGGGGCAAAGTCAAAGAGGTGGTCTATTTCTAACGTACTGTATACTGGAATGTCAGTCCCATTGAGGACTTTCAGAGGAAGTTGGACAACACTAACACAAAACTAACCGATACCAGTGGTAGAAGCGAAGGTTTGTCAAATCACTCTTCCCACCGCTTCTAGCGGTTTTCTAACTATGTTTAAGTTTATTTAGCGGAGCACTGGTTCTGCCGAGGATAGTGACTTACCCCACTTTAGCTAAGCGGCTAGGAAATGCAAGATCAATGTTCCGTCGTTTAACGGTGCTTGAGCCACGGCGACTCTATGGGCTTATAACAAAAAGACTTGTATTCGATCACAGCTCCAGTTCCTCTTGCCAACCCATATGTACGAGTCTACATACATAACGGAAGAAGCTGTGAGACTCCTCGATACAAACACGAGTTCTCCGTAGTATACAAGCAAAGCGAAAGAGCTAGGCGCCGCTGGGATGTGGTACTTATAAGGCCATTGTCAGGCGTGGTAATAATTAGGACAGCGTTGGCGGTAGTCTGGGTACACGGAGCAACGCTCCGTTTAGTAAGCTAGTTATGGGCCTACGAATAGCGCAAGGAGATCCCAATGCAAGAACCTTCCTCCGTCGCTGCTCAATTCTTACTCAGAATTGCGTGCGGTGCGGTCTGAATTGGCCGGTTGGATGACGTAAGAGACTACGTCACGATCTTAATCTATGAAAGTCTGACGATTACTGCGGGGCCTTGTAACTGATGATATTCATAAATGAACCTTTAGTGACAAACAAATGCGAGTCACTATAACAAAGAGTTCAAAGCAATCCTTGTCGACCAATAATGATGATTCCTGCTAATCCATTCTCCGAAGGCATGCTCGTGGGCTTCTGCTCGTGCAGGTTCAAAGTATCAAACTGGGTTTTCCTGTTCTGGTATCTCCCCTGCAACAGTGGCTTCTCATCGACCGCTTCAAGACGCTACTTAGCTTGCTGACTAACTAGTTTATCTTGGAAAATTTGTCGTTTGTATTCTTGGCTCAAATTGTTTCATGGTTTTTCAGGCACTTGTTTGTAAGGTGACGAGTTAGGGGTCTCGTTTTGAGAAGCGACAGTGACGGCAGCCGCTACCACCGCAGGCGTTAGATGACTGGAAGCAACATTTGTTTGTCGTGTCATTGAGTGTTGAAACATTTGCCTGATGATTGCCTTGTTTGGCCCGTGTTTATGACCACCATGATTGTCTTAGTTGTCGTGCTGACAATTCCCATACTCTGAGCACCTTAAGTGTGTCATTTCTCGTGTCATATCGCGTCTCTTCCATTGCAGGCCCTCCGGCATCTGGCACCACGGTACGTGCCATCGTGTGCCTAGAAGACACGTCTGACCTAATGGTACGTATCTGGGCGAAGTCAATAGCCTTAACCTAATGTTGTATATCTAGTTATATTTTTGGCGTGCAGTGACCATGGATGTGACTACAGTTTGCTGTAGTGACTTAATACACTGCTAAATTAAGAGCGCGCTACAGCGTGGGTCATTGGTTCTGATGACCCTTCTAGAAAGTGCGCGATAATGTTGGCAACGTTTTTCAGCGTTCGGCTGCCTATGATTGTTCTGACATTTGGTAGTTTTTATGAAGATAGTGGTAGGCTGGTTGATAGCTTAATATCTTGATACGAGAGCTGCTGCCATGGCAACGAAGCTCTTGTCCCCCTTTTTTCGTCTGAGCTTGCATGCATTTGCTCCTCGGTGATCTAGTTCCGTTCTCACCTCGGCTATACTGAATTCATTCAGAACTCCTTGTTGCATATTTTCGATGGTTCGTACTGAAATACACTACCTACTGGGTTTGCTGGAGCTTATTATTTGCGTGATTTCGTTCCAAGTTTTTAATTATCCTGACCACTTTTTTTTGCGGGTTTACATGGTCCGATGTTATTGAGTACCCGTGAAAGTTAGTTACTTCATTCCATCTACTCTCGGCAGATGGTCCTAGTTGTCGTGCAGTGAACCTGTGGCTACGAGACTTTTCGACTGCAGAAAGGGACTCGTCAACTGGTGAGTCTTTACTTATCCACTCTATTTTCCTTAGCAACCTTCCCTGATGACTGCCTTATTAGGCCCGTGTTTATGATCCCCTTGATTTAAAAGTTGTTCTGAAATAAGCTGCTTATCAGCCACGCCGTAACCGTCTTGCTCCCGCTGACCCAAGTTTGAATTTATTTACAGCCGTTTGCTCCTTGTCCTGGAGAAGTTGCTTGCTGCTTTGTCTACCAGGGAAGATCAGACGAATGCGTCACGTGTGAGTATTGGTTAGCTATATTTTCTCCCGAAGTTTCTTATTCATACAGATACAGAGTAGGCCGAAATCTCCCAGCAACGGGGGTGGCTGACGGCAAGGCGCACCTCTCACTCACACACCTTAGCTCTTATGCGCAAAAAGGTTCGGCCGGGGACCCTGCAACACACCCTCCGGGTCATGAGTGCGGTTCGAGGTCAGTGTCGGCGGTGGGCCCGACAGCGTGACTGGTTTACCCCTGCCGCGTCATGATCACTGCCCGCCCATGACCATACTGTCCGTACGATATGCCTAGGGCGAGAAAGTACATCAGGGCAGCGTCAAAACTCATCCGTTCACTATCATTCTTCACTCACGCCTATCCAGTGCACATTCTCTCGCTACCTCCACACTGACGTCTCTCCCTCCTAACGCCGCTTCACACCATCCATCCACCCAAACTTCTCTAGGCCTACGTCCACTCGCCTCTGACTCAAACTTCTCCGCCTTCCCCGTTCTGATTCGAACCACGCCGTTAGTGAACCTGTCTCTCGGCGACACTCCAGATATGCTCCTCAAACATTTCATCTCGAAAACATTCAACCTTCTTCTCATCTCTGCTCCGTACAGCACAGATGGCACAACGACAGCCTCACATAGCCCCCTCTTGGCTTCCATCCACCAACGTCATGCATCTCATCACGCTTCTCAGTGCTCCCAACACTTTAAACCCCTCCTTCACACGCGACTTCACCTCAGTTTCCACTGATTCAGTCTTCTCCACATGGTAGCCCAGATACTTGAAACATAGAACTTCTTCCAGTAACTCTTCATTCGGGAGGACACTAATTCTGCTCGCATCGACAATCCTCGAGCATCTCATTACTTAACTCTTAACAACGTTCACTCGAAGCTTCCTCCTCTCACACTCTACCAAACTCGGACACTAGCCTACATAGCATCTCCTCTGAATCCGCGACCAGGACCGTATCATCTGCAAATGTCAACCGGCTCAGCTGCCAGCTCCGCCCATTCGCTTTCAACAGCTCCAAGTCACGACCCTGACCACTCCATCCATATAGATATTGAACAGACATGGAGACATCACGCAGCCTTGTCTCAGTCCCACTTTCACTATGAACCAATCACTCGCCTCGCTTCGCACTCAAGACACATGCTCGGCTGCCAACATTTAAACTCTGCACCGCTTTCAACAGATGTCCGCCAGCTCCATACAAACGCAACACCCTCTACAGCGCTTCCCTGTCAATCCTGTCGTATGCCTTCTACAGATGCACGAAAGCTGAAAACACGTCCTTTCCTTTTACAATGTACTTCTCACGGACCTGTCACACTGCAAAAATCTGATCGGCGCACCCTCTACTACTCCTAAAACCACACTGTTCCCTCTCCAATTGCGCAGTACCGACAGTATCTAATCCTTTGGATCAGCACTCTCCCGTACACCTTACCAACCACACTCAACAGACTGAGACCTCTCGAGTTGCAGCATTCGTTCTTATCTCCTTTGCCCTTATACAGCGGAACATTGCAGGCACTGCGTCACTCGATTGGTACCACGCCTGCCACTAAAAACCAAGTTCAGTAACCTCACCAACCATTCGACAATCGTTACCTCACCCTTTTTCAGGCACTCGGCCGCAACGCCATCCAAACCAGGGGCTTTCTCTGCTTCCATCACCTCCACCGCCTCCTGCACCTCTTCCCTGGTAATGTCCGCCGCAAGCCTCTTTCTCAAAACTGGTATCCGAGCACCACCACCCACAGCAAAAATGACAGCGTCTCTGCCATCCTCGACATTCAACAACTCATCAGAATACTCGGCCCACCTCTTCCGTACATCACCACTTTCCATCAACAACTGGCCGTTTTCATCTTTCACCACTTCCTCCTTTCCGGTCTTTTCCTTTCTCCCCCTCTTCACCTCTTTCCAAATCATCTTATTGTTTTTCTCAGAATTCTGGCACAACCGTCTGCCCCACCTGGCATCATCGTCCCTTCTGGCTCTCCTCACCACCCGGTTCACCTCGTTCTCCTCTCTGTAGCTTTCATAAGCCATCACCGACTTCACCTGCAACCACTTCTCAAACGCTCCTCTTTTCCGTGCCACCGCTATGTTAACCTTCTCGTTCCATCACTCGCAACCTTTCCATCTCCATCCGCCCACACGACGCGCACAGCACACATTCTTTGCATATCTTAGCAACGCATCTCTTAACGTCTCCCATTCTTCATCCACATCTCTCTGGTCCTGTCCTCGCACGTTGTCATATTCTTCTCTTGAGGCCTGTTGGAACTCATCTCGCTTCTCACATACAGTTCTCTCACTTGCACTACTTCTCATGTTTCTCCCACTCAATTGTTGCCCTTCCACCTCTGCTCCACTCTTTATCTACCTTCCACCAGCAGGTGGTCAGACACTCCTCCACCTTCCCCTCAACACGCGCACATGTAGCAACCTCCCCACCATTTTTCTCGCTACCAGCACACAATCCATCTATGCCCTCATCACCATTGCACCACGGGCCATCCTTACCCATGTGTACTTGTGGATATCTCTTCTTGAACAAACTGTTCCCGACCACCAACTCCTGCTCCTTACACAGACCTATCTGGTTTTCTCCACTGTCATTTCTACCGGGAACGCCATACCTTCCTATAACATTTTCCACCACTGCATATCTAACTCTCGCATTAAGGTCACCCAGTACAACTACATTGAATTTTCCTCCAAAACTCTCAATACAGTCACTTAGGTCAGTCCAGAATTGCTCCCTCGCCTTCTCACTCCTCTCGCTACCTGGACCATATGCACTCACAAATACCCATCTTTCTACGCCTAGCTCAACTTTTACCCACATCAATCTTAGGACACCTCCTACCACTCGACAACGCTACTAGCCATCCGATCACTCAAAAACAAAACCACACCTTCTCGTGCTCAACTTTCCTCCACACCAGATATTATTCCATTTAACACACCAGACTCACATTTTCCCTTACCTCTCAATTTTTTATTCATAGCCACCTTTAAATAAAAATTGAGCACCTTAGAAATCCCATTGCATCGTGCTTCTTCTTCGAAGCTGCTCGCGGCTGCTGCATTCAACTCGAGGAGAACACGAATGAAGATGCATGTCATTATGAACAGTTATATCTTTTTTTGAATTATCTTGTTATACATCGCTGCCTTAAAATGGAAATTTAATCTGGAATGAATCCCATCTCCATTGTGCCTCGTCTTCCCATTATAATGAAACTGGATTTATTCAATTAATTGCCTTGGTTGCAATATTCCGGGATAAAAAATGGCTTAATTGGCCATTTTCAGTTTCCATTTGCCATGTATTCTTTATAAAATATTTTTAAATTAATTGCAACTCTAACACTATCAAAGTTCAATTCCCTTCCTAACATACTTTACATGTTGCACTAAAACTGTGCGATGTACTTTGAAAGTGAAAATTTATGAGAGTTCATCACCATCGTTTTGTATGATGGAGTCTGAAGAGTTATGAAAAACTGACTGGAGTAGAGTCTGACCAAAATGTGTATTCCAGTTTGTCGAATCCCCTTGGGTCTTTCTTTCTCTTTTTTTTCTGATTATTGTTGAGTGCTTTTTATAGATTTCTAATTGAATATCATTATATTCCTATAAGGGCTTTATGAATCGTTCAACAACATCTTCGTTTGCTATACATCCTGCCTGTTCAGGAACAGAAACATACTAAAAAAAATTGTAGGCTAAAATTTCAGTGGGCGAATCAAGGGACATAAAAAACCCCACTCGCCGGGGGACACCTTGTAGTAGCTGTCATCACCTTCGTGCTGTGTTTGGTGATCAAATATAGTTACCTTTGCCGGGGTTCAAACGGATGTCTAGCATTTCAAGTATTCTGTTGGCATCAAGGTTATTGGCAGTTGCATGGATGTGACAACCGTGAACTCTATTGTGGTCAATTTTTGAGCTTCCAGATCAAATAACAGCCAACAGCATGCCCCGTTACTGACGGAGCTTCTAGAAGGTCTGTGACATTCATTGACGAGCGCAGTTTTTTTATACGTAAGAAGGATTTTTCGCAGTTCTTCGGACATCCGATCAGACTATTCTGGCCAGTGTTATTATATTAAGCTGCAAAATCAACTGAAGTGTTCAGCGAATGAGAATTATTTAATGCCTGTTTTCCTAAACACGTCCACATGTGCCGCCAATTAGAAGTCAACGATGCAAGTTTCAATATTTTTATATGGTTGTAGAACGAACTTATAGTTCGTTGCACAAAGGTTTTCTTGATTTTTTGATCTTGCCCAAGAATGCACCTCTGCTTGCTGACTGAACAAAGTTCCTCGTGATCATTTGCTAGCTCTCTTAAAAATTGTATTACTAGACTCATTGCCCTGTATTCATTGAACTGGGTTGCTCAATTACTTAGCAGATTGTTAGATGAAGGCCACAGAAGCGGCTGACCACAATTATGAACAATTTCTGATGCCTTCCCTCACTGCTCTTAGCAGATGCCTTGCTGCGCTACCCCTGAAATGGTGCAAGCTGGTTACCAGCCTCCGGCAGGAGACTTCCTGTGAGTGGATAGATTGAGAAGGATTGTTTTCGACACCTTACTTATATCTGATGATCCTACTGACTAGAGTCTCCGAACTATTATGAGCGAGGAAAACAGTACTGATTGAAACCAAGTAGCTCATTTGCTGTCGTTCAATCGTTCTGTAATAAATTATTGATTGGCCTTGTGTTCTGTTTTTACAGGAATGAGCTGTCACCGCTGTCGTCAGCACTTGACTAACGCTGATATTCCGCTAGGTAAGCGTGTGGAAAAAGATGCAAGTGAAATTCGTCATTACTTTGGTAACACACCCTAGTTCAGACTAGAGTTTTTTTGTTGACATTCCTCACATTGCTTTTGTTCGTTCATATGGATAGCAAAACGCTCCGAGCTAGAGCTAATTTACACAGGGTTCCAGACGTTACAAAGTTCATTACTCTGCTAGTTTAAGAATGATGATACCTGCTAATCCATTCTCTGAAGGCGTGCTCGTGTGCTTTTGCGGTTGCAGGTTCTGAGTATCAGGCTGGGTTCTCCTGCTTTGTGACCTCCCTTGCAGCCGCGGCTGCTCTACGACCGCCTCATGACGCATCTTAGCTTGCTGACTAGCATAGCCTTCTCGCGTATATGATGACCGGGGAATATTGCTAACCTCGTTATTCTTATTTGCAGGCTAAGCAAAGTACGAGGTGCGACTGCTGCTCTAGTGGCTGGAACCTTCCATTATCGTCATCTACACGGTTAGTAGTTGTATACAGGCTGTCATAGATAATTATGATAGCCGGGGTTGTTTACAACCTCATGTATTTGTATTTTATAGTAGATATTGTTTTGTTATGCTCCATATGTGAAAACTCATCCTTCGGATGAAGTTTCCTCTTGATTTGCTGCTTGCTGCTGGATCTTTCTTAACAGTAATCACGCTCATCTCGAGCACTTGGTGCCACTGCTTCAGCTGCGTGTTGAGTCATAGCTTTCTTAGCTAAATGAAGAGGCGATCTCTTGACCCTCGCCCTGATAATGAGTCTATTTTGACTCGAGCCGCTGAAAACGTGCTCTTTCGTACATTTTTCCGTCAAATTTGTCTTCCGTGAAATTTTTCCCTGGGGATTTGAATCTGTCGGGTAACCTCAAGTATTATCGTGGAAACTCTGAAGTTACCTCATAAACGAGCTGCAAAAATTATAAATGCACGCATTCGCGGAAGCCAGCGTCCTATTTCAATTGTTCTATAATTGACCAAACAACACGTCTAATATTGGAAGGGAACGACGAGTTAATTTATATATATTTTACACCTTAGAATATTCCTAAAGCAATGGAAATTTTGATGAAACTGTTTTTTATGAACTAGAATTTCATGTGAAAATCTGAAAATGAAACTGCATGTAGAAAATAATATCCAAACAGTGATCGTAGTTGTGACCTTCTTGATTAAAAACACGTAAATTATCCATGTCTGGGATCATTTGCATTATCTACAATACTAAAAAAAACACCTGAGGCGAATCCCTCAGAAAGAGGGGACGCCCATAACACTCCTCTCATACACTCGCACAATCCAGATCTTCTGCACTGAAGGGTCAGGCAGTGAGACCCCGTAACATACCCTTCGGGATACGAGCGCGGTCAGAGGTCAGTGTCAACAGCAGGGCCCGACAGTGTGATGTTTTACCCTGCAGCGTCATTATGACATACCCCCAACCCACGACCATCCCTTCTCTCGATGAGATGCCAAGGGCGGGAAATTACATCAAGGCAGCGTCTATAAGCATCCGTTCACAATCCGCCTTTTCATTGCACGCTACAGCTCATTACCCTACTTTTTATTTTTTACATTACTTGGCACTTTGAAGCAATACACTCTGCCAATTCATGCCTGGTTTCTCATGGTCACTTTCATTACAAATTTTCGTTGACCTTGACATTGTAGCCTTCCAGAATTTTCCAAACGTTTATGACCATGAATCTTGAATCGAATTCGCACGTCGCTTCATTTTCTCCTCATACCCTATATTTGGAGAACTGGCAACGGAATATAATCAAGATATAAAGGCGCAGTAATTTTTTTATCTTCGAAACACCTTAATGCTATGATTCAAATTTAGTAGAGCTCATATTACAGTTTGGTCACAGCGATTTAAAAGAAAAATTGGACGAAACGTGAACAAATGTAATTTTTCCTGGTCGAGGCCTATGACAGGTCCCAGTAGAAAAACATCAGAAAGTAGATTTTCAGCAGTTCTTCGGCATCTGACCAGACTAATCTGGTTAGTGTTATTATATAAAGCTGCTAGATTAACCTGAAGTTTCCAGCAAATGGGTGTATTCTGCACTCGTTTTCCTAGTCACTCCAATACCTCATTCTGAGTCGCAACCTGCTGCCGACTACTAAGGATGTTTCCTGCGTTGCACTGAAGTCTACTACTGCTTGGTCCTGATACTACTACTGTTCTCTGTTCGCAGGATAGGTCCGCGACTCGAATACCGCTGCGTGCTCTACCCGTCTAAAACATCATGCCTACAGGTATGCTAGGCTGTCGACATTTGTTACTTGTAGTCTGGTTTGATTATTCTCTCACTTTTCATCAAATTTAATCTTACCGTTCGCCCGATAATCTCATGATGATATTGTTCGCGACGGTCTTCTGAATCCAAACTGAAGAAAATGCGACCACTGATCCTATAAGTAACATTTCTGCCTTTAATGTTCGAATTGGTTCGATTTCTCTGACGTTTCTATTCTCTCTCGTTTCCAGATTTCCTTGGGGATGGCACAAATGATCTCGTACCTTCATGCACTGTAAGTACACAAAATATATTATGCAATTCTGCTGTGTTTAACGTGATGATTTCTAAGTTGAAATAAACATCTCTGACGTCTGATGTGTCACTAGGGCGAACTGAAGGTAAAGATCTTTTCTTCCTCAAATTTATAATTGCGTTGCCATGAACATATGTTCTTTTTCCTTGCAGAACCCAAAGAGTTCTGGAAGAAGATGGAAGTCTTCAACATTCAACATCTGAGGGTATGAATTCGTGACATTCACATAAACTCTGTTCATTCTCACGATAGCCTCCTTACCTAACTGTGCTGCGGGCTCAGCTTTGTTGTGAAGAGAGGCTAGAGCATCTGAGCCTTCCATTTTTGGCCAACCTCGCGTTGGGCATCAAGGATCGTTCGAACAACATGAATAATGGAATGCTTTGTTTGTTGTTGTTGATCTCCC
>SDVV010034405.1:0-11177 GCA_016164225.1 Gammarus roeselii
AAATATATTTGATGTAGTTTTCTTAACTTATATATTTCTTTGGTGTATGTTTCTTCACCAAAAAAGTGCTTCTGGATTTAAAAAAGTAATGTCATCAATTCATCAACAAATTACATGCGCAATAACTTTTTACTTTCGTAAATTGAATTTCGTGTGATATTAATGAGTTAGAGCTGAAAGTCTTAATTGTCGCCCAGTTTCTGTTATTTCCGCATTGAAACGGGCGCAAGAACACAGCGCCGAGCGCTCCATCAAGTAATGCATGTTCAAGTTTCTGACTCCATCTCGAGCACACCTACAATGCCAACCGAAACATGTCGTAGGTATCGGACAACATCGAAACTAGAATAATTTGCCAAGAATGTTGAAGTAAATGCCGAATATTCACGATTCTCGTATTTTTTTATTTCACAAAGGCATTTTTATTTCTACATGGGTGCGTCCTAGTCGCACCAGATCTTCAAAAAGCTGTGGCTTAAACACTCACTGATCAATGGATACACGCACTGCTATGAACTTGCTTCGTAAGTGCACCGGTAGTGTAGGAACCTTCTTCGGGAACGGCACTTGCTATTCTGAAATAAGTTGAACGTCACTCCGAGGCTGCGCAAGCAAAAATTCCGCATTCACGACGTCATTGTTGAGATTCAGACTAAATTTATGGCGTGTGTTATAATGCCTTGCATGCTCTTGATAAATTTATTATAATAAATGTACTCGTTTCCAAGCATGGGTAGTTGAGCATGAAAGATCAAAACATATTGGCGTTTAAAAGCTGCAACCTATGTTGATTCATATCGAAACCGTTTGCAATCACGTGATATTACCGGATGGCCTAAATGCAAGAGTAGGAGATGTAGTGGTGGAGAATGTGGTGGGGAATGATGGCGTTACCGGTAGGACTGACAGTGAACAAAACCTGATAGGTTTTTACATGGAGGAAGAGCTGGTGGTTGGAAACGGCTTGTTCAAGAAGCGAGACATTCATATGTACAAATGGGTAAGGACGGCCCATGCTGAAGAGGGAGAGCGCTCATGGATTGTGTGCTGATTTCAAGGAGAGTGGTGAAGAGGCTGTTGGATGTGCGGGCGTTTAGAGAGGAGGGTGCAGGAATGTCGGACCATCTACTGGTGAAGGGATACTATGAGTGGAGCTGATTTGGAGACGTGTGAAAAATGTGTGAGGTGCGGCGGTGCACCAGCATGGCCGATGACGTCCAGTACGAGGAACACACCTGCAGGACCTACAGGTGTGTGTCGTGTGGTCGGGTGTAAGAAGAAGAACTTCGAGTGGAGGAACGATCAGGTTCAACTGGCGGTGGCGCAGAAGAGAAGAGCCTTGGAGGAGTGATGGCAAGCGAGGTGAAATGGGTGGTGAGGAGACCTAAGAGGGACGCTGATGCCAGGTGGGATAGTCGGTTGTGGCAGAAGTTTGAATAGAACAGAGAGATGTTCTTGAAAGAGGGTGAGAAAGGGAATGACCGAAAAAGAGGAGGTGGTTAGAGATATAAACGGCCGATTGTTGTTGGAGAGCGGTATTGTACGGAAGAGGTGGGCTGTGTATTTTGATGAGTTGTTGAATATTTGTTGCACTTGTTATACGTGCTATAATATTGTAGAGGAAATAACCCAACGACAGAAAGTTTTATACCGGTTCAACAATGGTGACAGTTTCGTAGAGCCACACCCTCCATCATCAGACTTGTAAAGCACGCTAACTGAAGAGTACATCATACAATGGCTTTATACTGATCACCGGGCGGACCCGAAGGAATTCGCAAACAACAAGTTGGAATGCCCTGACGCTAACCAGAAAAGGAAATATGGAATCTGTTATGCAATTACACACGACTTGACACGACTGGGAGAAGCAGGCTGAGCACGACGGAAGTATTGGGAAAATTTGGTCAGTATTTGAATTTGAATTGATCCCTTATAGAAGCTCGTACACTCTGTAAAATTCAATGCGAATAACTTTGAGGAAATGTGAAAAAACGTGCATTTTTAGGTTTGAAAAACAATGACAGCTCCAAGACCCAATGTTGAGGATGTCAAAGAGGCTAACGATGAAGCTGTGGGTGATAGCACATGAATGCCGGTTTCTGGGGCAACATTTGTATTGGACACTACTAGGAGTGGGGGCAGGAGACGGTAGAGGTGGAGACGGTAGTGGACACTACTAGGAGTGGGGGCAGGAGACGGTACAGGTGGAGACGGTAGTGGACACTACTAGGAGTGGGGGCAGGAGACGGTAGAGGTGGAGACGGTAGTGGACACTACTAGGAGTGGGGGCAGGAGACGGTAGAGGTGGAGACGGTAGAGGTGGAGACGGTAGTGGACACTACTAGGAGTGAGGGCAGGAGACGGTAGAGGTGGAGACGGTAATGGACTCTATTAGGAGTGGGGGCAGGAGACGGTAGAGGTGGAGACGGTAGTGGACACTACTAGGAGTGAGGGCAGGAGACGGTAGAGGTGGAGACGGTAGTGGACTCTATTAAGAGTGGGGGCAGGAGACGGTAGAGGTGATAAAAGCAGAGAAAGGCACTGGATTGGGCGGCATTACGACTGAGTGTCTGAAGAGGGGTGGAGTAACGATAGTCGAATGACTGATGAGGCTCTTTTTTATCGGGCGTGGTGCCGATTAAATGGAGCAGTGCTTGCATTGTTTCGCTGTATAAAGGCAAGGGAGATAAAAACGAATGCTACAACTCGAGAGGTATCGATTTAAAATGTGTTGTCGGTAAGTTGTAATGGGAGAGTGTTTATCAAGAGGATTAGATTCAGTACGGAAGTGAGATTTACGAGGAACAGTGTGGGTTTAGGAGTGGTAGAGGATATGCCGATCAGATGTTTGCAGTGAGGCAAGTCTGTGAGAAGTACCTTGCAAAGGGAAAAGAGATTTTCTGGGCCTTCACGCTTAAAAATGCACATGCTAGGGGGACAAAGAGGCGCTCTTTAGATGCTGCGTTTATATGGACTGTGCGAAAATTATTTGAAAGTGGTTAAGAGTTTATTTGTTGGCAACATGGCATGTGTCACAGTGGGAAACGAGGGGAGTGCTTTGTGCTCGGTGAAATTAAGACTGAGACAAGGTTGCGTTATTTCTCCATGGCTTTTCAATCTCTACATGGATGGAGTGGTCAGTGAGGTGAACACGAGGCTAAACGGTCGAGGCTTCGAGCTGTTGGGAGCAAATAGGCGGAATTGGCTGTGTCGTAGGTTACTCTTTGGAGATGATACCGCACTTGTGGCAGATTCGGAGGAAAAGTTGTGTTGCTCAACTTCTCATTCGTATCTTTCTTGGCCCGAAGTGTGTGTTGCGGGGTCTCCTCGCCGGACCCTTCAGTGCCTAAAGGCTACGTTTGTTTGCGTGTGAGAAATGTAAGGAGTGAGAGGTACTACTTGCCGTCGCCCCTCTTTCTTTTCTGCGGGATTTGATCTGTGTCTGTATCTGTAATTGGATCACTTCAATTTGTATCTATCATAATAAAAAAATTAAAGCTCGTGTGCTGTTCTTAAAGGAAATACTTTTTTTTCAAAAGTCCAGAACATACAAATTGTATAAGGCGATTAATATTTTTATCCGCTCAAAACTCTGCATGACGTCACGATCGACTGAGTAGATCACCTATGGGACTTGTTGTGAAAATCCTAGGAACCCTATAAAAATCGAGTGCGCTTAATCGGTACACGATTTGACTAAGTCAATTTATGTTATACCTTAGTAGGGTAAATCTGTACTACCTTCAACAATTGGTCCAGGGTCTTTGACCTCAATCCAAATGCATCAAAGTGCAACTTACAAGCAGGATTAAATCTTTTCCAAATGTAAGACCTTATAATTTTATAATGGATACTCATGGTAGAGTATAATAATTTACTTGGATGCATTGAAGTAAACTGTTCAACAATAAGCAGGAACTCTGCTCACTGCAAGAGTAACGCGCTTGCCTGGGATGCGATCAGCTCAAACTTCCAACTAAAGTCTCATTACTTTAGGAATTATTGATGTAAAAAATAAATACATTTTGAATCTATTATTGTATGATCTTGATATGGTTGTAGTTACTTGTTTCGCCAAGTACCGCTACTTGCTTACAATGACTGACAGCAAAATTAGGGTTTGTAATTTTTTGGTTAGAGTGATTACTATTGTGTAGTGGGTACAGTTTCTCTGTGAAGCTTAGAGCTGTCATGTAATGACGTTATATTAGAAAAAATCACTGTTGTGTTTTCTTGTTACACCTTCTACTCCTTGCTTCCTATAACTCTTAGATCTTGTACAACCCTAGTATTTCAATTCATGAGCGTTTTTAAAATAGTATCCTTCACAGATATATTTTCTTTGAACAAAACGAGGCTCTCATAGAAAGTAGGAATCTTTAGACTAACTTAAGTGTTTCGTTTGTGTGTGATAAAATAACGATTATCGCATAGTTCAAGGTTTTGCGTGTATAGTCAACTGTATCTGAGAAAAACGAAGAGTAGACAATCCTCACATTATTGCAATTATCCTAACCTCGATGTTTATCTCGCTTCTGTCGAATATTTCATATGTTTAATTTAAAATCAGGACTGGTATGCGTTTGCATTCTGGACCACGCGACCATACAACTACACCTCAATACAATGTGAGTTATACATTATTCAACGCATGGGTTCTTGACGACTCACACAAACAAAATTGAGTTTACTTTACTTTAAACAGAATTCAATTCATTATTTCCCTACAGAGTGAGCCACCTTTTGATCGGCCTATGCCAAATTTTATTTATGTAATATTGCCTATTGCCACAGTACAAGACTTGTTCTAATTGTTCACAGCTCCGGTATGACCCATGACGTAGCCCGTATTTGTCCAATGGGGGTGATAACTGTCTCCTTGAGCATTCACTCTGCGTATAGAGGACCAGAGTAAACCTCTATACATGAACACCCGACAACGTCCATAGTACTCTAACAGCCATCGCCTTCCAAATACGTCGTATTCTCAGGCAGTCTGAGTGCCCTCACTCAGCTCAAAACTCTGCACAATGAACACCTGCTCGTCGTAAGATGCAGCACGATCTTTCCTCAATGTCCAAGGCAGACCAAGCGGTCTAATTCTGCTGGACCCCTGGTCACGTGGGAAGAAAGGGAAACAAGCTCGCAGATATCCTTGGTAAACTGGTATATATTCATCATGAACAACATATCACAATACACTAGCGAGATTGGTTCCCAAACATCAACTCCCACATAACATCAACCGCTTGTGCACGGGACACCCAGAGATAACCCATAACCACTTACTTGTGGATGAAGACGCGCCACCTTGCCCCTGATTCCATCAGGTGGCAGTCAGCGTGAAACACTTACTGGTGAATTGCAACGCACTCGCAGCGGCATGACTAGCCTTCTTAAACCCCCCGTGCATCCTACAAAGCTTACTCACTGATCTAACCTACCGCACAAAGTTAATCGCTATCGGAAAACATACCGGACTATACGGAGCTGTATAAAAACCAAATGCCGGTGCAGGCGGGGTGGTCTCTCCGCCCCGCAATGCGCAGAGACGATCATCTGTTTATATAGCTGCGTGTAAATTATTTTTGTTCCTTCACTCACCAGCCTGCGTATGTACCGTAGTTGAAATATCTATATAATTTAATTCTGCTAAAGTCACCTATTTTGCTCACGAAAGAGTGCAAACCTGCCAGAATCGACGATCTTCGTGCCCTACGGGGTAGCTTGCAATGGCTCGCGTTGAGGCTCCGCTAGGGAGTGGGGTGGATGGATGATTATTCATTTTATAGATCATTAACACTTTCTTTTATTATATCTTATCTCTTTGGCTCTATGATTTATCTCTGCCCTTTTTCATGATGATAAATTTTGCATTGTTTATTGTTTATCTAGGTTGGTTACGGGACTCGGAGGACCCGTAGTTTTGGGAACCCAGGGGACTTGGAAGACCAGGAGGATTGAAGGGGACCCATTTGGGTCCTTCTGGGACCCTCTGGGACACCCTTGAGACCCTTTGGAACAATCTTGAAAATTGTGGGACCCTCTTGAGGCCCTCTAAATCCTGGACACTCTGCTCCCCATTCCCCACGCTGCAAAACCCATACACAGAGGAATGTATACATGTGGAGTGCTTGAGTAGAGAAATTAGTTATTACACTCCACAGCATTGCTGACGCAGAGAGGGAGAGCCGCGTCAAGGCTGGTCGAGATCAGTCGACACATGTTGAGGCAAGTTGAGTTGGGTGCGACGAGCCGAGACAGACCGAAATGATTCGAGACAAGGCAAGATGGGCTGAGACGAGAGGACTCGAGGGACCTAGGTAGCTAGGTTGACCCGGGGGACATGGGTTACCCTCCGGGGCTCACCGGGCTCTTATGGTATCCATGGGACCTCTGTTTCCTCTCCTACACCGCTCCCACCCTAAAATGTTTGAGTTAAAAAATTAGTTAGTACAGGCCACAAGATAACGGCGCAGAGGGGGAGAGCGCGTCAAGGCTGGTCGAGGTGCGTCAAGATCAGTCGAAACATGTCGAGACAAGTCGAGATGGGCGCGACGAGTCGAGACTGGCCGGAATGAGTCTAAACAAGCCCAGATGAGCTGAGACGAGGGGACTCGAGGGACCCGGGGAGCTCGGGGGACTTGGTTACCCTCCGCGACCCATCGGGCTCTTTTGGGACACACTTGAACCCTTCTGGGACACCTTTGAGACCCTTTGGGACCCTCTTGAGAAACTGTGGGACCCTCTTGAAGCCCTCTAAATCCCAGAACCTCTGCTCCCCCCTCCCAACGCTGTAAAACCCATTCACAAAGGAATATATATATGTGGAGTGCTTGAATAGAGAAATTAGTTATTACAATCCACAGCATTGCTGACGCAGAGGATGAGACCTCTGCCCCCCCCCCCCACCCTATCCCCCTAATCAATAAGTGTGATTTCAATAATCTGAGCAGTGTTTCAGCCCGTGATGAACATGCCCTTTCTTTCTTCTTCGCGAGCCACAATTTTGTCAACTTGAATAATGCTAATGTATTTGTGCGAGAGTTTTTTGTCGGTGATTGTGTGAATAAGTGTTTTTATCAGTCTATGCTCGCTCGCGCGTGCACGGAAAATTTGTAATTTCTGTGGTTGGCGTTTGCCACGTTGCTATAAACCTTGTGATGCGTTGAGGTTGAAGTTGAACTAATCCGTGAAGCCGTAGACATTGTGCCAATTTCGACGGTACTATCTGTTCGCCCTGGCGCGTGTACTTATTACTCTTGAGGTTCTGAGGGGTTGGAGACAGGGATTCGTTTCGTCTGAGTCTTCATCTTACCTCAATTAATGAATTATACTGTAACCGAACTAGACCGCATAGCTGTAAACATTGTGTTGCGTTGCTGTCGGAGCTTACTTTGTCCGTGTAGCCGTACCAGTCTCGACGATGCTACCTGTGCACACTGACGTGCATACATATTGCTCATGAAGTTCTAAATGATTAAAGCGGAGATCCGTTTCGTCTAAATGTTTTTCTTGTGCGCACCAGCGTGCGTCTGACACGACTGAACTTTTTAAAATGTTCTAGCTTTAACAATGTTGTCTTTCTCGCATACAGAGGTGTGCGAGCCTACTGGAATCCATGGTCGTCGAGCCCTACGGAGGAGCCTGTTATGACTCACGTTGAGGCTCCGGTGATGAGGCTTAAATCAAATCATATCCGCTAGAGATAAGCCCCTAATATTGATTTTAATGTCTAACAGCCAAGGCATCAGCCGTCTTAGCTACATCAATTTTGACGGTGAATTTGAAAATCGTGGAGCAAATTGTTAATTGAACGATAATTATTGGACACCAAAAAGGTCTGTTTCAACTACTGTCTTCGTAAAAGCTCACGCTGACGTGTATTAAGAAAATTTCGTAACTATGCAAACATGTAGAAAAAAATAACGTCTTACATCTGCTACACCATCTCATTCGGTCAGTGGACCAGCAAATAATGCATGCTTGCTTACAGAGAGCGCAGGAGAGCGAGCGCGAGCACTCGACTGCTCTGCGGCGAGCACAGAGCGAGCACGAGGGCGCCACGGCAGCGCTCGTCAGGCAGGCCAGGCACGAGCAGGGCAAGATGGTGAGTGGGGGGGGGAGAGGAGACGAAACAGAGTAAGTTGGAAAAGTATTGGATCAGGGAAAGGTGACCAATGAACGGACACAGTTATGTTTGTGCTAGTCCATTCAATAATACGTAATCAGCAGAATGTATAAACACAAACAAACATTGCTGTCTTTAGAATTGAACAAGGGTAAGGATGATATCTTCTTGACACACATTAAAAATGATTGCACCTCGACCTTAAGGGCCTAATACCTACTGTACTGGGTAGTGCTGTGTCTTGAGTTCATTATTGTAGAAGAATTCAGCACCGGTTACGCAAGACGACTCAAGCCATAATAACGCATACGTCGCAATGAGGCAAGGCACGCAATAGTCATTCACCTAAAGGAGGATCATTACAGTTCACTTGGGACGCTGAAACACTTCCCTAAAACGCACCGAATGAACGGAGGAACAAAGGTGAGTATGAGCTTCAAAGAATGAATACGTTTGAAGACGGAGACGAAGTCGATGATGTTCGGATAACCGTCCAAGTCAGGGAGATCAAATCCTCCAAGGCCGGAATCATTTACACACCACCCAAAGCTAATCTTTCGGCCGCTTTGAATCTAAAATTTAAACATCAGCTAATCTGAAAAAGAATATCTGTGTCCTAAGAAAGGAAGGTAATAACCCATTTTGGAAAATTCAAGAAATGAGTTTTATTAGAGAAGGTAACATTTCCGTAGGTCTGTTATAACACTCCATTTATACGCTTATATAGTGTGAGTTTCTCACGATGCGAGCGTCTTGATTAGGGCTAGCCTCCCCCAATTTTTGCTTCCTTCAGCAAAAAGACGTGTGCCCTCGGATTTGGTCACTCGTGTATGTCGTCGAAGGCCCGTTGTATAATGGGAGGTCATTTGTGCCGATCGGTAGAAAGGAGATTCAGCTGTTCTGATGATCGATACAGGGGCAGCAGCAGCTGGCTATGTATTTGGTCTCTATCGACTTCATAGCCCTGTATGTATTACCAAAATGAAGGAGGAGTCTAGGATTTTATTGTGTGTCAATAAGAGATAAGGAATCGTAGGGATACGCCCCCTCAGAGGTGAACGAACGGTGGGGCTGCTCCCTGATTGGAGGATTCCCTTCTCACGCAGTAGCGCAAGGCGCCTCCCTATTTGTAAGATTGTGAGTCGTGGCAGCAGTTGGGGAAGCAGGGCACCTCTTGGTAGACCGACAGTGTAGAGTTTGGCACTGTAGGGTAAACTTCTCATTCACAACGCACCTGCTCTTTGGTCTATTTTAATCGCTTACAATTATTAACCTCCGCGTTCGTGCAATTGTTAACTTATTCAGATATCATAACAACTACACAATATCAATCATGCACCTTGACTTGTAGCTGCTCTTATTATAGTATCACAATCCTTATTCATCGCTTTGTGAAGTTCCCTGTTCCCATGTTATTGTTACCTTATTTAAAATAATATGACAAAAAACCTTTTTGTCTTCCTTACAATCTTGCTTCACCTTTAACGTATTATAGCAACCTTTATACGAAGTTCTTAACAGGTCGTCAGACCTTTAAAGCACAGTGATTTATCGGTCTGACGATGTTGGACGTGTCCGTAGGTCGCCAGACCTTTAAAGCACAGTGATTTATAGGTCTGACGATGTAGGGCGTATCCGCAGGGCGTCAGACCTATAAAGCACAGCTATGTATAGGTCTGACGATGACGGACACGCCCTGCATCGTCAGACCTAAAAAGCACAGCGTTTTTTAGGTCTGACGATGCAGGGCGTGTCCGTACAAAACTCTCTCCTTCTCAATAAAACTCAGTCCTTGAATTTTTCACTGTGGGTTCATTACCTTTTCTACTTTGCACGTACACCAAGTGCACCAACAATGAAGATATGTCCTAAGAGATACAACCAATTGGAACCCAATACATCAGGCCCAATAGTTAGAAGATTAAAACTTCGGCCACTCATAGAAACACCGGCCAGAACCACAAGAGACAGTAGTTGCTCCCTGCTGGACCTGATAATTACGAACAATCGATCATCTGTTCTAAGCGCGAGTGCCCTTCCCTCAGTGGCGGACCACGAAGAAATAAGCTGCGTGATCACAGTGGGCCAGGAAATAAGCTGCGTGATCACAGTGGGCAAGGAAATAAGCTGCGTGATCACAATGGGCAAGGAAATAAGCTGCGTGATCACAGTGGGCAAGGAAATAAGCTGCGTGATCACAGTGGGTAAGGAAATAAGCTTCGTGATCACAGTGAACAAGGAAATAAGCTGCGTGATCACAGTGGGTAAGGAAATAAGCTGCGTGATCACAATGGGCAAGGAAATAAGCTGCGTGATCACAGTGGGCAAGGAAATAAGCTGCGTGATCACAGTGCGTAAGGAAATAAGCTGCGTGATCACAGTGGGCAAAGAAATAAGCTGCGTGATCATAGTGGGCAAGGAAATAAGCTTCGTGATCACAGTGGGCAAGGAAATAAGCTGCTTGATCACAGTGGGCAAGGAAATAAGCTGCGTGATCACAGTGGGCAAGGAAATAAGCTGCGTGATCACAGTGGACAAGAAAATAAGCTGCGTGATCACAGTTGGCAAGGAAATAGGCTGCGTGATAACAGTGGGCAAGGAAATAAGCTGCGTGATCACAGTGGGCAAGGAAATAAGCTGCGTGATCACAGTGGACAAGGAAATAAGCTGCGTGATCACAGTGGGCGGGGAAACAAGCTGCGTGATCACAGTGGGCAAGAAAAAAAATCGTTCTGGCATTCAGAACAAAGGAAGGTTACTCAAAATATTCTCTAAAAATACAGATATAGAACAGAGTTCCACAATTTAACAACATGCGTAATACAGACGATGTGCACGTCCAATCCTCTATATTCATGAATATTTTGTAGAAGCTCTTGATACAGTGGCACAAATTGTTACAAAAAAAATTACCGCACCGTCCCATCAATTGGATATCTCCTGAACTCAAGCAAGAAATGAACATCTGAAGAAACTACAAACAGCACATAAAGTGGCTAATAATATGAACTCCACAAGTAACACACACACACACACACACACA
>SDVV010034406.1:0-11177 GCA_016164225.1 Gammarus roeselii
TGCTAAGCTTGCGAGTTCATAATTTGCCAAGTAGCCAGGCTTGCGAGTTCATAATTTGCCAAGTTGCCATGCATGCGAGTTCATAATTTGCCAAGTTGTCATGCTTGAGAGTTCATCATTTGCCAAGTTGCCATTCTTGCGAGTTCATAATTTGAAAAGTTGCCATGCTTGCAAGTTCATAATTTGCCAAGTAGCCAAGCTTGCGAGTTCATAATTTGCCAAGTTGCTAAGCTTGCGAGTTCATAATTTGCCAAGTAGCCAGGCTTGCGAGTTCATAATTTGCCAAGTTGCCATGCATGCGAGTTCATAATTTGCCAAGTTGTCATGCTTGAGAGTTCATCATTTGCCAAGTTGCCATTCTTGCGAGTTCATAATTTGAAAAGTTGCCATGCTTGCAAGTTCATAATTTGCCAAGTAGCCAAGCTTGCGAGTTCATAATTTGCCAAGTTGCTAAGCTTGCGAATTCATAATTTGCCAAGTAGCTAGGCTTGCGAGTTCATAATTTGCCAAGTTGCCAGGCTTGCGAGTTCAAAATTAACCAAGTTGCCATGCTTGCGAGTTCAAATTTACGAAGTTGCCATGCTTGCGAGTTCATAATTTGCCAAGTTGCCATGCTTGCGAGTTCATAATTTGCCAAGTAGTCATGCTTGTGAGTTCATTATTTGCCAAGTTGCCATGCTTGCGATTTCATAATTTGTCAAGTTGCCAGACTTGCGAGTTCAAAATTTACTAAGTTGCCATGCTTGTGAGTTCATTATTTGCCAAGTAGCCATTCCTGCGAGTTCATAACTTGCCAAGTTGCCATGCTTGCAAGTTCATCATTTGCCAAGTTGCCATGCTTGCGAGTTCATAATTTGCCAAGTTGCCAAGCTTGCGAGTTTATAATTTACCAAGTAGCCATGCTTGCGAGTTCATAATTTGCCAAGTAGCCATGCTTGCGAGTTCATGATTTGCCAAGTAGCCATGCTTGCGAGTTCATAATTTGCCAAGTAGCCATGCTTGCGAGTTCATAATTTGCCAAAGAGCCAAGCTTGCAGTTCATAATTTGCCAAGTAGCCAAGCTTGCGAGTTCATAATTTGCCAAATAAGCATGCTTGCGAGCTCATAATTTACCAAGTTACTGTGGTTGCGAGTTCATGATTTGCCAAGCTGCTAAGTTTGCGAGTTGATAATTTGCCGAGTTGCCAAGCTTGCGAGTTCATAATTTGCCAAGTTACCATGCTTGCGATTTCATAATTTGCCAAGTTGCCAAGCTTGCGAGTTCATAATTTGCCAAGTAGCCAAGCTTGCAAGTTCATAATTTGCCAAGTAGCCAGGCTTGCGATTTCATTATTTGCCAAGTAGCCAAGCTTGCGAGTTCATAATTTGCCAAGTAGCCAAGCTTACGAGTTCATGATTTGCCAAGTTGCCAAGCTTGCAAGTTCATAATTTGCCAAGTAGCCAGGCTTGCGAGTTCATTATTTGCCAAGTAGCCAAGCTTGCGAGTTCATAATTTGCGAAGTAGCCATGGTGGCGAGTTCGTAATTTGCCAAGTAGCCAAGCCTGCGAGTTCATAATTTGCCAAGTAGCCAAGCTCGCGAGTTCATAATTTGCCAAGTAGCCAAGCTTGCGAATTCATAATTTGCCAAGTAGTCAAGCTTGCAAGCTCGTAATTTGCCAAGTTGCCAAGCTTGCGAGTTTGTAATCGTATCATTTGGTCGAAAATGTAAACATTTGTTGTTGACTATTTCATTTATCGCCGTGAAAGACTGCACGTCCACGAGCTCGTGATCATACAAGCAGGTTCTTCTTACCTTGTTAGACCTTAAATAGACACCAATACGTCACTTATTAATCGCTATCAAATTGGACAGGCATAAAGAACATATCTGAGTGAATTATGAAAAGCAGATAACCGTTATTGAGATATCACATTTGAGTTATTGGAATTTGTCAAAGACTTTCTTTGATAAATTTAGTGTGGCGTCACAAATTGTCGACAACATGAGGCAGTACCACAAAAAAAACATTCGTGCAGTCGTTACCCTATATCCAATGTGGCCCCATGTCGACCATACGTAATTTATTATCGAAATTAGTGGTTGGAAATTCAACATGCTGGTCGCCTTCTCGGTCAAAAGTGAAAAAATTCTTCCCAACTTGGATAATCACCAAAAACTAATTTTGATTTAAGTAAAATTTACAAGTCTGATGTGCACGATCAGTTTGTAACTATACTCGCTTAGATGTTTCGGGTCACAGCGCAGCTGCCTCCTGACCCACAGCTGTGCTAATACTCGTTTCTTGTGGAGTAGCATCATCACTTGCATGTTGCTGCCACATCTTCCTGCGGCAGTTTGAGTACAGATTTATCATCTTCACTGCCTGGGTATCAGACAATTAGAGGCTGATCAAGAACAAAGCTGAGGTGATTGTAAACTAGTTTGATTGAACCTCAGGATGGTTTCTGTGGTTTCTGAGCTTAAACATTTTCCTCATCCTCCGATCCTTCACTTTGCCTCACACTCAGATGTCATCGGCAGAAGGACACTGATGAATAATAACAGTTTTGACCGAGTGCCTAGACCATAATTCAAATGGCACAGACAGCAAAGTGCACTAAGCATGTACACTGGTACAGGAGTTTCCCAATTCAGTACCCTTTCGGTTCTGTGCAGGACGAATTTTTGATACATTCATAAACGTTGCCTCGGTTACCAGCGTTGCGAAGTTTTCTTAACAGTATATTGTGGCTTTCCTTGTCAGAAGCCTTGATATCATACGTCAACACTATTCACTTACTATTCTTCCTTTCAATTCCTTTTCAAATATTTTGCCAATGCGTGATGTCAGAGATATTGGTCTGTTATTTGGTGGCCTTATGACGGTTGCATGTGTGTTATCAGGGGTGTCCAGATATTATACAGATACAGACACTAGGCCATATCCCCCAGAAACGGAGGTGGCCGACGGCAAGGCGCACCTCACACCCTCATACTTACACAACTTAGCCTTTTTGTGCGAAAGGGTCCGGCCGGTACCCCCGCAACATACACTCTGGGTCACGAGTGCTGTCCAAGGATCCGTCGTCAGCAGCAGGGCCCGACAGTTTTAACTCATTTACCCCCGCCGCGTCATAATAGCCGGGCCTCCCTCACCCATGACCATCCCGACAGCGGGATGCCAAGACGGGTAGGAAAGCACATCAGAGCAGCGTCAAAATCAACCATTCACAACCATTCTCCACTCACGCCTGTTCATTGCACGCTCTCTCGCCACCTCCACATTCATGTCTCTTCTTCCTAACGCCTGCTTCACACCATCCATCCAAACTTCGGTCTACCTGTAGACCTGCGACCACTCGCCTTCGCATTTATCCCCTTTTTCACCAATCTCCCTTCATCATCCTCTTCATGTGCCCGAACCATCTCGGAACACGCGAATCCACCCTGTACTCGAACTTCTTCACCATCCCTGTTCTTACTCGAATCAGGTCGTTGGTGATCCGGTCTCTCAGCGTTACTCCAGCCATGCTCCTCAAACATTTCATCTAGAAGACATTCAACCGTCTTCTCTCCCTCTGCTCTCAATCCCCACGTTTCAGTTTCGTAGAGCACAGTTGGGACAACAACACCCTCATACAGCCTTCTCTTTGCTTCCATCCCCAACGTCCTACACCTCATCACATTCTTCATTGCACCCAACACTTTACATCCCCCCTTCACTCGCACCTTTACTTCAGTTTCCACTAGTTCAGTTATCTCCACATGGCAGCCCAGATACTTAAAACACTGAACTTCCTCCAAGAGCTCTCCATTTAGGGTGACACTAATTTTGCTTGCATCGACAGTCCTCGAGCATCTCATTACTTCACTCTTACCCACTTTCACTCGAAGCTTCCTCCTCTCACACACTACCAATCTCAGACACTAGCCTACATAGCTTCTCCTCTGAATCCGCAACCAGGGCCGTATCATCAGCAAATAGCAACTGGCTCAACTGCCAACTCCGCCCATTCGCTTCCAACAGTTCCAAGCCACGACACAGCACACTCGCGTTCACCTCCCTGACCACTTCATCCATATAGAGGTTCAACAACCAGGGAGACATCACGCAGCCATGTCTCAAGCCCACTTTCACTGGGAACCAATCACTCACCTCGCTTCCCACTCTGGCACATGCTCGGCTGCCAGCATAGAAACTCTACACCACTGCCAACAAATGTCCGCCCACTCCATACAAACGCAACACCCTCCACAGCGCTTCCCTGTCAATCCTGTCGTATGCCTTCTCCAGATCCACGAAGGCCCAGAACACACCCTTTCCTTTGGCAAGGTACTTCTCACAGACCTGTCTCACAGCAATAATCTGATCGGTACACCCTCTACCACTCCTAAAGCCACACTGTTCCTCTCCAATTGCGGAGTCCGTAGAGTCTCTAATCCTTTTGACCAGCACTCTCCCGTACAATTTACCAACCACACATAACCGACTGTTACCTCTCGAGTTGCAGCATTAATTTTTATCTCCTGTGCTCTTATATAGCGGAACTGTGCAGGCACTGCGCCACTCAATCGGTACCAAACCTGCCCCACAACACAAGTTCAGTAACCTCACCAACCATTCGACAATCGTTACTCCACTCTTCTTCAGGAACTCGGTCACAACGCCATCCAAACCAGGGGCTTTCCCTGCTTTCATCACGTCCACCGCCACCTGCGCCTCTTCCCTGGTAATGACCGCCACAAGTCTTTCTCCCAAAACTGCTATCCGAGCACCACCACCCACAGCAACAATGTCAGCCTCTCTGTCATCCTCGACATTCAACAACTCATCAAAATACTCGGCCCACCTCTTCCGTACATCACCACTTTCCAACAACAACTGGCGATTTTCATCTGTCACCACTTCCTTCTTTCGGGTCTCTCCCTTTCTCACCCTCTTCACCTCTTTCCAGAACATCTTTTTGTTCTCCTCAAAATTCTGGCACAACCGTCTGCCCCATCGGTCATCAGCGTCCCTTTGGCTCTCTTCACCACCCGCTTCACCTCGTTTCTCCTCTCTTAGTAGCTTCCATAAGCCACCACCGACTTCACCTGCAACCACTCCCCAAACGCTCCTCTTTTCCGTGCCACCGCCAGTTTGACCTCCTTCTGCACCTGCCTACTCGGGGCGCACCACACACCTTCTTCGCACATCTCAGCAACGCATCCCTCAACGCCTCCCATTCTTCTTCCACATCTCTCAGGTCCTGTCCTCTCACGTTGTTATATTCTTCCCTCAACTCCTGTTGAAACTCCTCGGCTCTACTTCTCGCATTCAGTCCACTCACTTTCACTACCTCTCTTCCTCCTCCCACTCGTTTGTTGCCCTTCCACTTCTGCTCCAATCTTCATCTACCTTCCACCAGCAGATGGTCAGACACTCCTCCACTCTCCCCTCTCAACACCCGCACATCCAACAGCCTCCCCACCACTCTCCTCGATATCAGTACAAAATCCATCAGTGCTCTCTCCACCACTGCACCATGGGCCATCCTTACCCATGTGTACATGTGGTTATCTCGCTTCTTGAACAAACTGTTCCCGACCACTAACTCCTGCTCCATACACCGACCTATCAGGTTTTCTTCACTGTCATTTATACCGGGTAACGTCATACCTTCCTATCACTTTCTCCACCACTACATCTCCAACTCTCGAATTAAGGTCATCCAGTACAACTACATTGAAATGACCTCAGAAACTCTCAATACACTCATCCAGGTCAGTCCAGAATTGCTCCCTCTCCTCTTCACTCCTCCCACTGCCAGGTCCGTAAGCACTCACAAATACCCATATTTCTACGCCTAACTTAACTTTCACCCACATCAATCTTGAGGACACCTCCTTCCACTCGGTAACGCTAGTAGCCAACCGATCACTCAATATCAAAATCACACCTTCTCGTGTCCAACCTTCCTCCACACCTGACTTTCTTATACTTACCACCAAACCCAGATATTATGGTCACATTATTTGTAGCGGCACAGAGAGTTGTTCTTTTTTTATTTCAATAGAATAATGCTTGAATGCCGTCTGGTCCGGGTGCACTATTACTAACTTACTAACTAATACAATTGCTAACATCACGCGCTTTGTAATTTCACTTCCAATTATTTTTTATAATTGGAAGAATATCCACCAGTAGACTGGATTCATCAATTAAAGGGTCAATTTTGGTGAGGATAATTTAGCCTCATGAGCTAAAAAACTTCGTGTTTCTGGTTATTTTTTTATATAGCTTTCTGTTTATTTTCTTCCTTCGCTCGGTCATGTGAATTTTTCATTGACTGTCCAAATTTAAATTCGATTCAGTTCACAAAATCTACGAGGGTTTTGTGCTCTGCTAAGTATCTCCACTTGTAATAACTCGTTTGTTCATGAGCAGGAATGAAGTCTTTGGCACTTTGGCACAATGCCATTATTCATAGAGGAGTACAGTATATGTCTATTGTGCCACGTGTGCCGTTTTGTATTGTTTTTTAACAGTTCATTGAATTGCACAAACAATAAACACGGAAAATATCAAACAAAAAATATAAATGTATTTCCTTATGTTTTCATTACTCACAATGATAATTTCTACCGAAATCCTCGATTTCTACAGAATGCAGCACTGATTGTGAAGCGCTGCGAGTACCGACAAGTGACCGCCACTAACATCGTCCGTTACCTGGGCCTGGTCGCTGACCTGCTCATCTGCCCCAGAGAGGAAAGCGTGCTAGTGCCCATCTTCATGAAGTACCTCAGCCAACTGACCCCGCTGGAGCAGAGACGCGTCATTCAGGATAACGAGGTAGGCTTTACATGATACAACTTTAGCGCTGGTGACCTTGATCACTAGGACATTGGTTGACCCAGTGCAAGGCACCGTGGCGAGGAACCACAATTAAAATAGCTGCTAGTGTCATCGTGACCGAGACAGTTACTAGTATCGTCGTGACCAAGATAGTTACTTGTATCATCTCAATATGACCGAGATAGTTACTAGTACCATCGTGACCGAGATAGTTACTAGGATCATCGTGACCTAGATAGTTACTAGTATCATCGTGACCGAGATAGTTACTGGTACCATCGTGACCGAGATAGTTACTAGGATCATCGTGACCGAGACAGTTACTAGGATCATCGTGACCTAGATAGTTACTAGTATCATCATGACCGGTATAGTTACTAGTATCATCATGACGGGTATAGTTACTAGTATCGTCGTGACCTAGATAATTACTAGTATCATCATGACCGGTATATTTACTAGTATCGTCGTGACCTAGATAGTTACTAGTATCATCGTGACCGAGATGGCTACTAGTATCATCGTGACCGAGATGACTACTAGTATCATCGTGACCGAGATAGCTACTGGTATCATCGTGACCGAGATAGCTACTAGTATCATCGTGACGGAGATAGTTACTAGTATCATTGTGACCGAGATGGCTACTGGTATCATCGTGACCGAGATAGTTACTAGTATCGTGACCGAGATGAATACTGGTATCATCATGGCCGAGATAGTTACTAGTATCATCGTGAACGAGATGACTACTGGTATCATCGTGACCGAGATAGCTACTGGTATCATCGTGACCGAGATAGTTACTAGTATCATCGTGACCGAGATGGCTACTGGTATCATCGTGACCGAGATAGTTACTAGTACCATCGTGACCGAGATGACTACTGGTATCATCGTGTCCGAGATAGTTACTAGATTCATAGTGACCGAGATAGCTACTGGTATCATTGTGACCGAGATAGTTACTAGTATCATCGTGACCGAGATGACTGCTGTTATCATCGTCACCGAGATAGTTACTAGTATCATCGTGACCTAGATGGCTACTGGTATCATCGTGACCGAGATAGTTACTAGTATCATCGTGACCAAGATGACTACTGGTATCATCGTGACCGAATAGTTACTAGTATCATCGTGACCGAGATGGCTCCTGGTATCATCGTGACCGAGATAGTTACTAGTATTATCGTGACCAAGATGGCTACTACTATCATCGTGACCGAGATAGTACTAGTATCATCGTGACCGAGATGACTACTAATATCATCGTGACGGAGATAGTTACTAGTATCATCGTGACCAAGATGGCTACTGGTATCATCGTGGCCGAGATAGTTACTAGTATCATCGCGACCGAGATGGCTACTGGTATCATCGTGACCGAGATAGTTACTAGTTTCATCGTGACCGAGATAGTTACTAGTATCATCGTGAACGAGATGACTACTGGTATCATCGTGACCGAGATGGCTACTAGTATCATCGTGACGGAGATAGTTACTAGTATCATTGTGACCGAGATGGCTACTGGTATCATCGTGACCGAGATAGTTACTAGTATCATCGTGACCGAGATGACTACTGGTATCATCGTGACCGAGATAGTTACTAGTATCATCGTGACCGAGATGGCTACTGATATCATCATGACCGAGATGGCTACTGGTATCACCGTGACCGAGATAGTTACTAGTATCATCGTGACCGAGATGGCTACTGGTATCATCGTGACCGAGATAGTTACTAGTATCATCGTGACCGAGATGGCTACTGGTATCATTGTGACCGAGATGGCTACTACTATCATCGTGACTGAGATAGTTACTAGTATCATCGTGACCCAGATAGTTACTAGAATCATCGTGACCGAGATAGTTACTAGTATCATCGTGACCGAGCTGGCTACTGGTATCATCGTGACCGAGATAGTTACTAGTATCATCGTGACCGAGATGGTTACTGGTATCATCGTGACCGAGATGGCTACTGGTATCATCGTGACCGAGATGGCTACTGGTATCATCGTGACCGAGATAGTTACGGGCGCATAACTCGAATTCCCCCCAAAAAAAGGGAAGGGCGGATTTTTCAATTGTCAGTAGATGAACAGTTACAAGACCTGCCACTTTAGACATTTCCTGTGCAATCCTTCATATTTCCAGACCAATAGCAACGCCTCTGGCTAGTTGGTCCAATTTATCCGATCATTTCAAAGACGAATCGTAACGTGTTAATTCATGTGACACTAATGGTAATATGTATAAACTTCCCCTTGTAGCAGGTCAAGTACTCTCGGACGATTTATTGACTGTTGGTTCAATGAAAAGAAGGCGTTGATAACCAATGGATAAGTGAGAAAGTTCTGGAGCGAATAGGATCCGGAACTACGTCGCACCTACTGCATACCTGTACATACATTACAAGTAGCGTACCTAACAGTTGCAAAGTTCTGACGATGTTATTTTATTTTGTTGTGACTTTGTTTCAGTGATATACAGAGGTGTATTCCGAAATATATAAAAAATGAATGTACTAGGATTTTTTTTTAAACGTTTGAAGAAATTAGATCCCAACGATTACTGCTCATCCATTCGCGCTCACACACAAACACAATCTTTGCAACTGAGCGCAGAAGGGACGGCATAGGTGCTCGCACGTCCACTTCGGGTCAAGAGTGAATTCTCAGAAACCAGTGCTAGCAGCAGGGCCTGACAGCTCCCTCTAGTTCACCCCCGCAGATAGAAACAGTGTTCTAACATTTTTCTCTTATTCTCAGGTGAGACTGTTTTACTTTTTCTTGCGCCTGATCGTCGCGGCTCCTGGCGGCGCAAAGAACGCCGAATCCTTTTCAGGTATATCAACTCAGAACAAAATCTATTGAATAATCTTGCACTGGAACACACAACATTACAGGGTCTACTACCAGAGAAAACAGACAAGTTACTAATATATAGATAACTTCTTAGGAATTTATGGTCAGTGTCCAAAAGTCCCATAAATAGTAATTTGACTTTCTTTTAATATGTATATTGTCACTGTCTGTCGTAATATTTGCTTATTATGTTTGTACCTAAATATGCTACCCATTGGGAGCGGCGCAATATGCATTTGGGTACCTGAAAATGGTACAATTTTGACCTAATTATTGTCAGTTATAATTAACATTTTATGAACTATATTGTTACTCCTACAGTAGGTACTACATTGAGGTAAATGCCCTATTTAAACGTTATTGGTTAGATTTAATTAATGAATGAACAGATATTATTGTCTAGGGAATTTTGTGATATTTTGTGTGGAAAACATGGTAAACACAGGGAATTTTGTTGTGCTTGGCTGGTCGGCTTTTAATCAGAGTCGGGCAAGTCTAGTTGAATGACTCCTTTGCTTTGTCCGATTTCGATGAGGGCATTCGAAACAAAATACTCTGGCAATATATCTTGATACTGTATCTTGTCCAACACAAATTGTAGTGCTCTGTACTATATTATAAATCAGATTTTCCATGTAATGATGTTGTACTAATCCTAAGTATTCTGATCCAACATATTTACGAGTCTCAGTTGCAAGGGGTTTCACTCACTTATCAAGTGGAGCGTGTCTCACCCCGTGAACTGGAGTAAAGCTGTATCAGGTACACACAATCACACGCAAAGTCGGGCACCTAATACAAATATTCACACTGGCATGTATTTGCTAGCCATCCCGTGAACTGTAGTTGAGCAGTATTAGGTAAACACAATCACACGCAAAGTCGGGCACCTAAAGCAGGTATTCACACTGGCGTGTACTTGTTAGTCATCCCGTGAACTGTAGTAGAGCAGTATTAGGTAAACACAATCACACGCAAAGTCGGGCACCTAAAGCAGGTATTCACACTGGCGTGTACTTGTTAGTCATCCCGTGAACTGTAGTTGAGCAGTATTAGGTAAACACAATCACACGCAAAGTCGGGCACCTAAAGCAGGTATTCACACTGGCGTGTACTTGTTAGTCATCCCGTGAACTGTAGTTGAGCAGTATTAGGTAAACACAATCACACGCAAAGTCGGGCACCTAAAGCAGGTATTCACACTGGCGTGTACTTGTTAGTCATCCCGTGAACTGTAGTTGAGCAGTATTAGGTAAACACAATCACACGCAAAGTCGGGCACCTAAAGCAGGTATTCACACTGGCGTGTACTTGTTAGTCATCCCGTGAACTGTAGTAGAGCTGTGTTAGGCACACACAATCACACGCAAAGTCGGGCACCTAATGCAGATATTCACACTGGCGTGTACTTGTTAGTCATCCCGTGAAGTGTAGTAGAGCTGTGTTAGGCACACACAATCACACGCAAAGTCGGGCACCT
>SDVV010034407.1:0-11177 GCA_016164225.1 Gammarus roeselii
CTGGTGTTGGAGAAAATAAGGGTCGAGCTGCGTATTCGTTTATTCAACCAGGATATTGGGACAATAGAGAGTCAAGTGTGGGGGTTCTTTTCACGAGCTAATACAATTTTAACACGTTATGGGGAAGTCAGATGAGGTGGACAAGATTGGAGAGAGAGACGCTGAGGGAGATCGTGCCGCACGGAGATTTTGAGGTTGCGTCTTAGGCTACAGACCTCCTAGTTTTAATCTAATGGTTCAGCAACATGCAGAGCTTATATACTGTGGAACAGGTCAAAACACCGCGGGGTGTATTGGAAAGCCAGATGGCTGGGCTTGTTTTGAGGACGCGGAACAGACCGTTCTCTTGCGGGCATTTGACATTGAACATGTGGCGTGGTTAGGCCAAGCAAGCTACATACAGGGTATTGTAACAACTCCGGATTAGGCACGGATCTATATTAGCAGTTTTAGCGTCAGTACGCGCCACTGTAGTTGACACTTTAGCACCGGAGTTGACAGTTGGTTCTGTAAGAGGAAGGCTGCAGACACAGGCTAGCAGCTGTTAGTTCCTTGTTAAGCTGTTCGTGTCGAGGCGTTAGTGTACTTTATGGAGGTGCTGGCCGAAATACCTTTATAGGTCGGTAAAAGTAATGATAATAACACGGGGGCTCGGCCGTTGGTCGGGTGTGAATAAACCTTAGGTGAAAACTACACAGTTCGTTTAACACTACACCCTCTATCCCTAATTAATATAACGAAATATTAATTAAGTCTAGGAATAAAAAGTTCCTGCCTAGGAGTCTAAAGTGTGCAAGCGACAGGAAAATAAGGGCCGAAGACAAGCTTCTTGGTCGTTCAGCCAGGCCAGGTAGTGTAGTCGTCCATGTGGAGGACGGCTGCCGTGTTTTCTTTGATGACGGTGGATAGAAAATGGGTAACCGTAGTTTTCTGGGCCAACTACGTTGGCAGGTCGCTGGGTCGTTCCCTTCACTTGTGGCCGAAGTTCGATACATCGAAGCTCGGGAAGGAGTTCCGCCCGTACGCGAAGGACAAGAAGAGTACACCATAATTAATCACTAAATACTGAATAGTTAGTTATGGACATATATTGAATTTGACTTCAGCCCAGTGCGTTCCTTGTACAATACTGAGTTGATGTCTCACCTGGAAGTGAATTTACTTTTAGCTATTTAACAAACGACGGAGGGGTACACAAACTCTAATATAGTTTAAGTTCATCGTGATAGGGCGTGAGATAGTTTGGGAACAGGGGCCGATGGAGGATACACCTGTCTATCCGTGTTGGTACCTACATCAACATTATACGGCTAATGAAAGTCTATCGAGGAGCTGTGAAATCTGCGTTTAAGTTGGTGCGCCTCATCTCGATTATGGTCCCCTCTGGCTCTTAAGCTTCCTCGGAACCTTCGTATTCCTTCCCTATTTGGGAATAGAATCTTTTTAGTCCGTAGGCTATCTCTGGCTCCATGAAATCTTTCTTGCAGTGTGTGTAAAGTACACTCACGGGACCCAGTATTTGGGTGTTTTCTGCGATGTATCCATTTGAGGAACAGAAAAGCTATGAAAAGGGAATTAATGACCACAACTACGGTTAGAACAGTCTGGGCATAAATAGAGCATTTTGCAATCTGTTCGAGCTGCAAACCAAGATAATCGAAGTCGATGGTGAATGGGTCATCTACGTTTACCTTTTTAATTAGTTCCCGGAGACTGGAGTGTACGACACTGGATTTGTTCACGTTGATGATTGGAAGATAAGTAGAGTCGACAATTAAGGTAAAAGACTTGTTGGGCTCGGACATTTCAATAGTTACCATCTGTTTAGCGGGCCAGAACAAGTCATCAGTCTGCACGTCACAAGCTAAAGGAAGTTTATGCAATCCAACGAGGGTACCTTTCGTCTGGGAGGATTGGCAGTCCAGAGTAGATTAGTCCAGAGTAGATTAGTAGATTAGTCTATGCTGGTCTGTCTCTACCATAAAAGTATCCGTAAATCCGCTTGTGTGGTAGTTGCATAATTGCAACATTGCAGTTGTATTCTGTTTAAAAGCCTCCCATTCGCACGTAGATTTCGGATCGGAGTAGATAGGTTCTACCGTACTGAGCAGATGCTTAGTCGTTAGTATGGAGTACATGTTAATTTTATCCGTAATTATATATGTATTATTACTTCTGAGTATTATGCTCCTTAATTCAGGGATGACCAGCGATGTTGAATCTAGTTTGAGGGGTGTAATATTAGTGTGAATACGTCGTATGACGTTGTATACGTCGGAGGTATAACCATCAAGAATCTATGATGTGATACTTTTTGTATCTTCAATGTCTGCACTATGTATTGGAGTTGATGTCGGGATATTTCAAGCGGGAAGTCTAACGTTGGGAAAGACTTGCGACCTTCTGTAATGATGTTATCCAGGGATTTTAGGTCAACTAATTCCGGATTTAATATATTTTCTTCGAGCAAGGGTACTGTAAGCTCGCTTAATCTAAAAAATAGTCCGAATGTCCATTAGGCTTGCTAATAGCTGGTCTAAATTCCACTGAATAGCTTGATGAATGTCAGTAATTTCCTGTGTCTCGACGAGTTTCGTAAGTACCTTCTTCACTGCCTCAAAGGAATTAGTCACGTTTTGGGACAACATGTCTAGTCTCTCGTTAGTTAATTTAATGAGTTTATTGTTTTGTAGGATATTTCTGCTTAGGGCGTCTACGTCGTCATGATTACTGGTATCGAAAATCTTAGAAACTAAGTAACTTCCCAGGAATCCCAAAACTAATCCAAACACGAGCGGATTCCGGGGCTGTCTTTGTCTTCCTGGCCGTATGGGTCTTACCTCGGACAAGTAGTTTATTAAGGAGGGGGCATTAATCGGAGTCGTAATATTTAGTCCACTTATGGGGCGTCCGATTGCGTACTGAGACTAGTATTATCCGTACTTTGAGTTCCTCCTGCCTTTTTCAGCATAGTCCAGACTATTGTAGCTTGGTCGCAGAAGGCATAGAATTTTGTCCAAAGTTCACTTCCTCGGCCGTCACAAAGCAACAAATTAAATATGTAATTTAGGGTACTCAGATATTCAGTCTCTAATTTTAGGAACGTGTATCCGTATCGGTTTAGTTGATTTCGGGTTCCTCCAACTAATTTAGTGTTTGCTAACACATTGGCAATTTGAGTGGCAGCGTCCAAATCAGACAAGTACTTAGTGGAAGTGATATTAATAAAGCCGAGGTTTACTCAGGATAAAAGGAACGCACCCGGAATGTGGGCATATCCTAGCCAAGGATTGACAGTGACAGACGACTGTCTCCAAAATCGCTGTTGCTGCTCTAAGAATGTTGTTCTCCCGGAATACAGGGCCTGCTTGAGTCAGTGCGACAAGAGCCACATCTTTCATTAGAAGGGTCAGTAGTCCCATTATACGTAGGAATCTGTAACATATATATTAGGGGGTTAATACCTTACGTAATTAACTATCATTATTCAAGAGATTTGGTACATCAGTGGTTATTTTTAGTAACATCGAATGGCATTTCCTACTTACTTTCCTAAAAGGTACACGCTAAATTAATTATTTCGAACAAAACGATAGGAAGAGTTACTTAAACATTACAAAGATAAGGCGTGGCTGGCTGGCTGCAGTGCAGGAAAAAGGTGTGGTACAGTGCCGACGCGATGCCTTGCAGCGGGGGTCGGTGAGCGGTCTGCGTTGACCTTGTCCTTCCTTTTTTTCTGGTAGGTGACTAGGTCCGTTTGCAGGCTCTCGCTGGCTGGACTCGTGCTGGAACCGGTTTGTATGGCGGTCGGCTAATGGGTGACGTAGCGGTCTGCGTAGAGGTCAGGGGAGATGGCTAGGAGCATGGCTGTTGCCGTGTGATTATATAGTCGGGATGAACTATGTACATTTTCTTCGTGGAAATTTCTTGGAGTTCCCACGCTTTCCCTTCGCTTTTGTTCACTAGAAAGGGTCCGCGAACAGGCAAGTCTAGCTTTTGCTTAGAGATCTGTCGAGGAGTAGCGAACACGTGATCTCCTCTTGAGATAAGTTTCTCCTTTCTTCCCGCATTGGTGTATGCTGTGTAGAAGGTCTGGGCGGTGAGTAAAGTGTCTCTACAGTGAATTCGTACTTTTTGCAAGCGTTGCATATGCTGATGTAGCTCCTCTTCGCTATACTGTAGTTTGGGAGGCGTGAGGGTTGCAGTTGCAGAATCATAGCCGAACAGAGCGTAGAATGGAGCCTCTCTTATACTACTATTAAAGGTATTATTAATTGTTAACTGTATTACGGGTAATAATTTATCCCAGTCGCTGACTGCTAGTTGATTGGTGTAAATTCTTAATAGTTTGTTTACTTCACGATTTATGCGTTCGGAGAGTCCTAGTGAAGCGGCGTGGTATGGAGCTATTTCTACCTTTTTGGTGTTGTAGTATTTCAATAAGTTACTCAGTTTCTCGGAGGTATACTCTGGGGCGTTATCTGTTATCAGGACACTGTTTGCGCCATAATTGGAATTAACCTGTCCTAGGGCTTCTATTATTGAATCAGTATCTTTGTGTTTTAAAGGAAAACTAATCGTGTATCTAGTCGTGTAGTCTCGGATCGTCAATATGTACTGGTTTCCGTCTTCTGTTATTCTCAGAGGACCAAGGATGTCCGACGATATGGTGTGAAAGGGTCTGATGGGTACAGGGTATTTTTCTGTGGGAACTGGTTTGGGTACTTTCTTTGATTGAAGGCACAACTCACACTCATCACAGAGTTGGGTTACCAGGTGTCGTTCTTGAGAGTTATAGAAGTTTCTAACAAACATTTTGAGGGTTCGTTCGGGCCCTTTGTGACCTGCAGTTGTGTCGGTATGTATTATTTTGAATGCTTGTGGCAAAAAACTGTTGGGAAGATATGGTACGAGGAATTCATCACTCAGGGTTCCTCTCTTTATTTTCCGTACTATGTATAGTACGCCGTTGATTATCTTACTGTTTAACAGGATATCCTTGGAAATAGGCTTTTCAATGTCTGGTGTCCTAGAATGGTTACAGTCGTTTCTTAGCTGTCCAAATAGCTGACGGCACGAGGAGTCCTTCCGTTGCGCGTTTCGTAGTTCCTTTTTGGTCCATGGAACCTTCTCAGGGATAAGGTCTTGTAGAGCGGCATTGCAGATCTCGTTTTGCGCAAGGAGATCCTCGTGGAGCTTTGTAGTTAAGTGGTTAGTGCTGCTTGTGTCAACTGGTAGTCTTGATAGGGCGCCCGCGAAGATGTTATCCTTGCCTTCCACATAATGGAGGTTAATTTCGTATTCTTGGATCAAAAAAGGCCCCTCTTTGCAAACAGTCATCTTTAGTGGGCTTCCTTAGAGCACCTAACAACGGTTTATGGTCAGTGTACACGTGTATGGGAAATAGCAAAAATATGTGCCTGAACTGTTCGAGTGCATATACGAGGGCTAAGGCCTCTTTATTCGTCGTCGAATAGTTTTTCTGCGCGCTTTTTAAGGTTTTAGATACGTACGCAACGGGGTGTAATCGTCCTTCGTGCTTTTGCATTGGTACGGCGCCTATACTGGAATTCGAGGCGTCCGTGTGAAGATGAAACGGTAAGTGGTAATTTGAAAACTTCACTATTGGAGCCTGGGACAATTTCTTTTTGAGCGTTTCGACCGCAGTCGTCTGCGCCGGAGTCCGTAGGAACGTTGCGTTTTTTCGTAGTAATTCGTAGAGCGATTCCGTGATTTCTGCGAATTTAGGGACGAACAGGCGGAAATAATTAAAAAACACAGAAAAGTTTGGGTTTGTTTTTTATTTGTCGGCATGGGCATCATCTTAATTGCAGCTACTCACTCATCGGTCATTGTCATGCCCTCTTTAGTCATTTGATATCCGAGGAATTTTACCTCGTTGGCAAAGAAGTGACATTTTTGTATTTTTAGTTTGATTCCAGCTTCGCTCAGTTTTTGTAAGACGCTCTCGATCGTTTCCAAATGTTGCTTAGTGGTTTTACTGAATATGATAATATCGTCCATGTACGCTAGACATTGTGGACCTAGAGTATCGTAGAGTACTTCATTAATTACGAAGGGCAAAAAACCCGGGTGCACTCTGGAGACCAAATGGGACTCGGTTCCATTCGTATTTGCTGCTTCCTACAGTGAAAATCGTTTTTTCGCGATCATCTGGGCGAATCTCACACTGGTGATACGCGCTAGCGAGATCTAGCATACTAATGTAAGTAGATTGACCCAAGGAGTTGAGTACGTTAGAAATGCGAGGTAATGGATACGAAAAAGGCTGTAGAACCCTGTTTAAATCCCGGAAATCTAGTCAGATCCTTATGTCACTGTCACCACGTTTGACTATGATTACTGGGCTATTGTAGAAAGACATTGAACACGAGATAGTTCCCTCATCTACCATAGTTTTAATTACTTGGTCTAGTTTACCTTGAAACGCGTATGGTATTCGCCACCGCGCTTTGTTCACCACGATATTTTCTTTTAGATGTAGTTTCAACTGGTCTCCCGTGTATTCTCCTAACGGTTCACTGGGGAGCCATCAGGCGTTTCTGTGACAGTTCAATATTTCCAGCAGGGCTGTTGTCTCTTTGGGGTCACCGCAACTAATGTCCTCATGCGTTAGCGTTCTATAGGAATCATCCACGGGCAAGTCAGGCTCAGTTGGCTGTGCCATGAGTACAGTTTCGGGTGTTAAATACTCCGCACTACATAGTTTCGTTCCCTTTTTCAAAATCACGGGTTCTTGCTCATATTTGCGAACTGGACCTTAATATTTCTGTTCTCTACTCGAGTCAGTGCACCAGCTATAGCTACTACAGGGTTGAGTTGAGTGCGATGTAGTACTATCTCTCGTCCGCTCCGTACTTGTTTATTAACTTTAATCGTAGCTAACAGCACCGTGTTCCTTGGTATCGTCACGTCCGTACGTAAATGTACGCTGAAATTTCTCTGGTCCTGGTCCAGACTCATACAGCTGGCGGTTGCTTGCTCAGGCAAACCCGGTTTGATCAGAACCGGTTCGTCAGCCGCTGCACCGTCCTCTGCTGTGGTCTTGACCTTACTGTAGTCGGGTGAACTTTCACTCTCCTTCGCGGCATGAGCGACTCTCGCGGGAGAGCCACCTCTGATTTCACAGTTTTTTAAAGTGAATCTGAGGACATGGTTTGTGGGCGACTCGCTAGTCGTGTTAGCGTCAAGAGAAAAACTTAGTCTCTTACTATGGAAGTCTATGACCGCATGCCTTAGAATATTCATGCCAATCAGCAGGGCATGTTTTATACGGTCATTCTTCTTGAATATTAGTACACGGGTGTTAAAACATCCCGCAGGTGTCTCCACCTGAGCTATTACTTGTCCTAGTATAGGAATCTGATTTCCATTTGCATTTAATACTTGGCCACTATAGGGTTCCAAGTCGTAAACCTCAGTTCTGAGCGCGGAGTCAGCTACGAGCGTCGTAGTAGCGCCTGTATCGATGTATGCTTTCAGTTCTAGTCCATTAATTTCGACGTGTAAACGCGGGACATTCATGATATTTCGTTCCGCTCCCTAGGGTGTAGAGTCCTTAGTCAGTACTGGTTAGGCTCGGTATTCCCCTCGTAGATATTTGAGTCCCAGCCGTCGATATCCGGTCTTGCAGGTACATTGTGTTGGTCTGTCGTGGGCTCATCGGCCTGTGCTATGCGTACGTGAGTCCGTGGGACGTTTCGTGGCTGCACGCGAGATGGTGTTCGATGGTGTTATGCGAGTCTCTAATCATACATTTGTCACAATATTTCCCGATTGCTTGAGCTAGCCGGGTCTTACATTGCTTAGCAGTGTGCCCGTATTTTTTGCAGAATGCGCATGACTGGCATTCTCTTCTAACATGACCGGTTTTCCCACAGTTGTAACACGTTATTGGCGACCTTTTGTTATTTTGTTATTAACTGCGCGAGGTGCCGTCCTATGTTCCGACGAGGTGGGGGGCGGGCGCGCTGAATCTCGTAGAAGAGTTTCTGGGGCCGAAGTTTGACAGTTTGGCATACACTTTGTTCGCCGTTTGAGAGGCTACAAAGAGGTGCATCACAAAATTCTGTACGACGTTAAGCAAAGAGATCGGCGAGGCAGTTGGTATCGAAGTGGAAGTGGAAGTAGAAGCGCTAATAGTCGGCGGAGGCGGAACTGGGATAGTATTAGCCAATAAGTTCCCTCGCTGAAGTCTCCCTTGGTAAGAGCTTCATTTTTAAGGTAGGCCTCTTCCACGGCACGCGACGCATTTTCTAGAGAGGTCATACCGCAGAACATATTGTCTGGCGTTAGTGTCGTTCCTAACAATGCTCGTGCGGCGTATCGGAATTCAGTAACCTTGAAAGACGGGTACATATTGAGGAACTCGGATTTAACTTCATTAAATGTGACATTTCTGCCAGCGTAACAGGTGAGTAATTTAATCGCGTCACCTTTCTTCTTATCGATCAATGAAAACAAAATTTGCAGCTTTTTATCGTCCGCTGTGATATTATTTTGTAAGAAGGGGTTTTCGACGGTTCGCATGAATGTACGCGCGTCAATGTCGGGTTTGAAGTGCGCTTCGCCTACTTTAGGATTACCGGCGAATTTCGGTAAATCCTGTAAGACTGTGAGTTGATTAATTGCCATTTTGTTCAAGAGTTCCTGACTTTAATATAAAGTTACTTCACTTCACTGTATGTATATCACACTTTCCTAGAAATGGTAGTTTTTACGTGCATATCCACATATACTCAAGGTTTCTGGAGTTCGACGGGTTGTCCGTTGCTGCTCCTTCTGCTCCTTGTAGTCGGATTTGATGCTCTCCTCTCAGCCGGTTTGTAGTTGGATGCGATGTTCTCCTCTCAGCCGGTTGCTTCTTGTCGTCTTCACCTTATAGAGCCGTTTTTATTCGGGATATTACTCCCAATCTAACTTCCAAATCCTGTTTACTGCAGCGCCAATGTTGTTTCTTGTCTCTCTATTCTCGCTGGAGGAACTGGTGTTGGATAAAATAAGGGTCGAGCTGCGTATTCGTTTATTCAACCAGGATATTGGGACAATAGAGAGTCAAGTGTGGAGGTTCTTTTCCCGAGCTAATACAATTTTAACACGTTATGGGGAAGTCAGATGAGGTGGACAAGATTGGAGAGAGAGACACTGAGGGAGATCATGCCGCACTGAGATTTTGAGGTTGCGTCTTAGGCTACAGACCTCCTAGTTTCTATCTAATGGCTCAGCAACATGCAGAGCTTATATACTGTGGAACAGGTCAAAATACCGCGGGGTGTATTGGAAAGCCAGATAGCTGGGCTTGTTTTGAGGACGCGGAACAGACCGTTCTCTTGCGGGCATTTGACATTGAACAAGTGGCAAGCTACATACAGGGTTTTGTATCAATTCCGAGTTAGGCACGGATCTATATTAGCAGTTTTAGCGTCAGTACACGCTACTATAGTGGACACTTTAGCACCGGAGGTGACAGTTAGGTTTGTAAGAGGAAGGCTGCAGACACAGGCTAGCAACTGTTAGTTCCTTGTTAGGCTGTTCATGTCGAGGCGTTATTGTACTTTATGGAGGTGCTGGATGAAATACCTTTATAGGTCTGTAAAAGTAATGATAATAACACGGGGGCTCGGCCGTTGGTCGGGTGTGAATAAACCTTAGGTGAAAACTATACAGTTCGTTTAACAACGACATTCTAGAGTCACTTCTGCTGGGGTAGGGGAGGGTGACTCATTCATATGAACGGACAGCTTATATATATTAATAGGTTATGTATTTTTGTACACATATACAAATTTGCATTTCAATGCTGGGCATACTGTATTGCAACTCCATCGAATGTCATGTTGCACACATGCATTTTCAATGCTGCTCCTCTGAATAATTAGGGGGTAATGATAACATACATTTACAAAATATTTATTTATTGATAATAAATTTAACAGTTACATAATGGTTTACATACAGTATTAAAAGATAAGACTCCACACAGTTCTCTCTTGCACAAATGTTGATTCCCGAACACGTTCATGATGAATTTTTCAACCTTGGTATCATTTCTACGTCGTTCGCTGTTGATCAATTTACACGTGGCATAGATTCAATTAGTTTATTGTTATTTTCTGCGATTTTTCTTATCAGTACCCTTGCGCTCTGTTTTACTTACTCCTGCAGTAACTTCTTCATTCATTTTTCTCTACTGCGAGCTATCGCATACATAGAAAAAGATGGCTTATAAACAGGTGACTGAAACATTCGTTCAAAGGAGGAGATCTTGTTATGGATTATTTTCAAGATGCAAATTATTTGCTCAGGGTGAATAGAATCGTCTTTATCTACAAAAGCATTTTGTTAATAGTCTCACGCTTTAGAAGAGTAGGTCAGATTGCACTTCCATGTTAAATCCATTTTTAAATCAGTATCATCACCAGAGAAGTATAATGACTCATTCTTAGCGGTTCGATGCTTGATATTGAATTTAGGCAACGTTTTGTGTGTTTTCCATCAATTTATTTTCTATTAATATAATATCTATAAGAAAAGCACGGTTTATTTATCTGGCAGTTGGCGGGTTGATGTTTGTATTGTGGATTGATGAAGCAGCTTCGTTACGAGATTATGTATACTCCATATCGCATTATCCAGTTTTGAACCAGATATTTCGGTGTTACCATGTTCCAAATGTTTCGTTATCAAGCGTATGTAGACAGTTCGAGTAGTGGCATCTCGATTTTTCTTTGTATATCGCGTATCGATTGGAAGTCCTATAGCAAGAGTACCTGAATTTTAGTTATATCATACAGTTATAGGATTTTATGTTTGTATCGTCCATGTAGCACACTATTTCAGGCATAATTGATCAGTTATTGCATTATTCTTCTTATTTTATTATATCTTGACCATTTTAGTATGTGTCTTCTAGTTTTGTATGTTCTCTGTACAGTTTTATATTCAATGCAATATGTTGGTTATTTATACAATTATTGGAATATTACGTTTGTGTTCGCAATGTTGAACATTATTTCCGGTATAATTTAGTTACATGTTGTTTATTTTTAGTGTTTTATTTATCTTCTTACATCCTGGTATAATGTTTGACGTGGTTATTATAGATATAGAAGATCCCATTTGTTACAAATTCGGTCTTGCTGTTAGGTTATTGTATG
>SDVV010034408.1:0-11177 GCA_016164225.1 Gammarus roeselii
AGTCAGGTGAGGAGAGGTATTAGTGTGGAAACAGAGTCAGGTGAGGAGAGGTATTAGTGTGGAAACAGAGTCAGGTGAGGAGAGGTGTGGAGGTGGCGAAAGAGGATGCAATAGAAGGCGTGGGTGAAGACTAATTGGGGAATAAGGCTTCGCTTCACCGCCCTTGGCGTCTAGTTAACAAACGGAATGGACGGGGGGGGGGGGTGGTTTGGAAGGGGCTGGGGGTTGGGGGTGGCAACTAAGTCACAGCCGAAAAAAAAAGGGGAAACTGTTGGGCCTTGATGTTATTGATCTCCAAAACTAAGAACCTATTCATGAAAAACAATGTATTCTGTGACGACACAATACGTGAGTGCATTTTTAGCAAATTATCGACCGCAATTATTCCTTCACTCTTTTATTTTTCATTGAATTACAAATACGGAATGGTTGCCGCCCAGCGAATTAAATGTGAAACTGTCACCTCTCTGAACAGATTTTTTGTAGAGGAAATTACTGTTCAAAACTGTTTATAACCTAATGCTTGATGGCTCAGATGACGGGTAATGTGCGTACATGTTTGAGTCATCCAAACCTTTTTTGTAGAAGAGATGTGAATTTGAAAGAATGTTCACCCTAAGAAACAAGATATCTTGTTTTATTTACACATACACCAGTCCAAGAAGATGTTCTCTGTATCATGTATACATTTGGGTCGTATACAACTGGCGTTAGCTCATAATTAATGTATCTGCGCCCTACAGAGGAGCTAACAAATGTTCACGTCGGAGCTCCAATGGATTATGGTGGATTCATTATTGAACTATGACTCGGTTTAATCATAATTAACAAAAGTTCATTGTTAAAGAAATGAATAAGATGGGATCCATCGCTTGAACCCGGTGAAAGCTTAAGACGTTGTATGAATATAACACGGATAGGCTAATTTTTCGAAGAACTTCCAGAAGTGGCCAATCGGACTCACTGTGAAGAATCTCTACAAAGAAAATTCTGACAGGACGATAATTCAATGGGCAGCTGAAATTGGTGGGAAAGTGGATGCAATCCTGGAAGCGAATGACATGATATCGACCCGAAAATTGTCAGCAGAGACTGGACTCAGGAGAACAATCGAGAGAACCGTTATTAAAAAAATATTCGTCTCCGTTCTGTAAAACTATTTATTCAGCTACTATCAAACTATAACCTCCTGAAAAGGTTGTCCTGAGAACCAAAGGAATAGTGGAAATCGGCTACATCGATTTGATGAAGAAGCGTCGATGAATAGCATATTTTACTGAATTTCATGCCAAATGAACAGAATTTCCGCAATCGGTCGTCGTCGAAATCTGCTTCAAGAATGTTATCCTATTTCATCCTCCTAGAGTAATCACTCGGCGTGGACTGAGTGCAAGAAATAAACTTAGTCCGTTCCATTTTGAAGATGCTGCTACAACTGAAAGAAACAGTTTGTTCCCGGAAAAAAATGAGCTTAGGAGATCATCACGGCTGTGCTGTAAAATGCAGCTCCACCGCACACCTCATAAGATGCCATGGACTGTTTGACAGCTTGATTTCGTTACAAATTCATTACAAACAGTTGTTCTTACAATAGTTAACAAGATCATCTGACGTTTCCTCGCCCGACTTCTTCCTCTGGAAGAAGTCGATCAGCAGTGGATAGCTCGAGATAGTCGTCGTATTGAGACGTGAATTGGAGCTGACGTAAGTTATGTTGAAGGAATCTGTTTGTGAAAATGAACCTATATATCTTTTCATTTCGAACGTGCTTTGTTTCCATTTCATATCTCACACGAAAAAAAATGTAGCGATTTTAAAATGTAAGCATTTTTGCGGCCCGAATTTGAATTTAAATAAAATCTTGGCCCACTCATTTTGCAGTGTTCATTCATCCTCAATTTAGTCTCTTCATCATAAATGAATTGAAAATTCCTGCTGAATGAAATTTAGTTGATCTGTTATGATCTCCGAATTTTAATTCGGTAAGTACCATGAACACGAGCGTTTCGCTACCAACGCTGTTGATTAGATGACAGAGGTGGTAGAGCTGCAGATGAGATCCAAAGAAGCATTGGGTTGTGGTGCCGAGGGGTGTAGCCCCAATGTGAGGAGCACCAGGCCGTGGAACTCCAGATGATTACCAAATGAGTAGCAGGACCGGTCAAGCATGATTTTTTTCACTTTGTTAGATCGAGAAAGAATATGTGAGCATCAGAGGAGCACCAGGCCATGGAACATCAGGATTCGACGATTTAAATAAGACGTTTGATGTACCACAGAGAGTTGTGCTAATACGGGACACCGATACAGATTTTGAGACGTTGCTAGGGTTATATAATGTGTTTGTAAGGCTTGGCGTTACAGGCAGTCATGACAGTTGTAAGAAACTAGTAAGGCTTGTGAGTGGATCGGGAGTTGGTAGTTTGTAACATCTTGTTCAAAAGCAAATGTCCAGTTCATATAGAATAGATAATAGCCCATTCTGAAGTGGTGGTGTTTATTCCGAGTGGTGGGAAGGGTGTTATGAGGGGGAAGTGAAAAAAGGCCTGATCATCTACTTGTGGAAGAAGGATTAAGAGTCGAGCAGTGGTGGGAGGGGAACAAACAGGGAGAGGCTGATGAGAAGTAATGAAGGTGAGGGTAATGACTGCAGCAAGCTGATCTGAAGAGTTCCGGCATGCAGTGAATGAGGGAAAGGACATTGGGAGAGGGTAAGGCCGGGGAAGTATTGAGTAGGAACGGGGGACTTTGAGAAATTTGGTGTTGAGATTTTTTAGGATTTAAGGATTTAAGGATTTAAACTTTATTTAGGTATAATGACATGTTGACAAAATAACAGAAATATCAGAATACACAGATGGGACGTACCAAGTCTTCGTCAGCGTGAGCTGTTCTGAAAACAACATTTGCTACCTGGGTGAATTTAGTATTAACTTAAAACTAGGGTTGAAGAGTAAGGACCAACCGATGGACATTGTTGGATGGACATCCTCTATGGACGTCCATGGACATTGTTGGATGGAGTAGAGGATGGACATCCTCTACTCTCCACTTTTTAATATGTCGAGACAGATGCAAGCATTACATTAGACCATTAATTTCAAGAAAAATAAGCAGAGTAAGTCTGATCACCGACGTTTACTTTATCATGACTATTTACTGTTTCAGCAGTCATTTACTTAGCTTGAGAGCAGAAAATGCCCGACATGAAGTTGTCTAATACATTACTCACTCATTGTTTGGCGTACGATGGGACCAAATTGAAACTAACTGCATAGTTAGAATGACTAATTAACATATGCACACAGGAAAGAAATATTTCAATGAGTCATAAGCGATGGGTACACTAAATAGACGGATTTCTACGTGAACAAGATAATTGGAAATTTGAGCATGTGAGGCGAGAGAAAATATATATATATATATACAGAATGAAAGCATCTATAGATGAAGTGAATTACAATTCAAGAGTTTCTGCACGTACAAGTTCAAACAGATATAATTTTAGTTTACGTTTAAAGGCAGCAATACTTCTGCCAGTCCTCATATCTATGGTAATAGAATTCCAGGTTTTAGCAGCTCTGTATTTTAAAAATAGTTGGGACTTTGTTGACAAATTTCGGGGAATTTGCAAATTTTTCATAAAAATTAATGTGTGGCGTGTGCACCATGTGAACAGGCGTTGGCAGGAGGGTGGCGAGTCGTGGAACGATGACGTAAAAATGTCGCAGACGCAAAATAAACATTATACGACCTTCTCGTGCCCAGCCATCCATTAATCCCGACCTCATTCTCCACGAGACACTAAACCGAAAATCAGCAAAACTCTCAAATACGTCACACATATAGCCAACACTTCCATTTTCCTTCTCGCAAACATTTCATCAATCTACTCTTATTTGCTACCTCCGCGCGGCAACCACGCCCATTCAGCGACCCTAATACTTAATTTCTGAAAGACGTCAGCCTCTCTTCCTCTCTTTTTGATGACTTGCATAGTAGGAACTAATGATCGCGGATCCGACCCTAGTGGTCGCCACTTCCGACTCGCAAGAGATACGGCAGCAAGTTCCTCTGAGGAAAACATTACTGGACTTTCTACCTTTTACCCCAGCAATAATGGAAAAATCAAATTTTTACTCATGCATTGCTTTTATCCACATAAAGTAAGCTATTCATCAGCTCAAATCAGCACTGACATTACAAAAGTAATAACATCTAGAGATATTAAATTGTTTGTTCATTTCCTAATATTAGATTGAATTCTAATTTCCTGTTGGCTTCTGAAAGAACTTTCTGTTTACTTTCAACATCAACCATACCATCCCTCTACAATTCTCGCCTCAACAATGTATTTACACATTAAAAGAAGAAGGACGTTCCGCAGCCTGGTGTCTGCTATACACTCTAGATATTTCAGTTCTGACAAAAAGTTGAACATACCCGAAGTAGCGTTCGTTTTCTCGAGGCTTATTACTATAAAGCCCTTCCAAGTTACAGTCACTGTCCCAAAAACTCTGCCAAATTCTCACCCTAAAAGTCTCACCGAAACAGTTTCTAGGTCCCTGTCACAGACTCCCGTTCCCCAGAGGCCGGTGGCCGACCTAATAATACATCACTCCGCTTTTGCTATCGAGAGCTGCAGTGGTATGTGGTAGACATTGGCAACAGTGTTCATCGATGTCATTAAATACGACAAGGATTCGATCCGTCCGAGGCAACCTCTGAGCATATTAAATTGACCTTCACGAACTAAGCGATGTTTGTTGTTTAAATGTACAGAGATTTGATAGTAAAAAAATGGGACAAATTAAGGTATCAGAACAGTTCAATCAGGTATCGTAACAAAGCTATGTATACATGGAGTTTTGTTCAGTGGAATTAAAGTGTCTGATACGGTCTTTGATTTTAATAGGAAATTTATTAGATCAATTTGAACGGACGTTTCAATTCTTTTTAATTCTTCTCGATGAGCTTTCTTTTCAACATGCGGTCAAGGAGAGCTACATCTAGAGTGAATATTTTTCTGCATACGAAATTGTAACTGAATTATTGTAATAAAATATAATTATTTAATGGAAAGTGCTCCTTTTCATCAACGAACTCAATCGCACCCTAGAGGGGATGTAGAGAAACGAAGTCCGATTATAAATAGTTTTGGATAATTGTGCAAGAAAAAATACAGTTTTTTGTTGTTTAATGTACGTAGTGTGAACGTTATCTCATTAACATCAATGACAAACAATGGAAAGAAAAAATATACAAATGAAAACGCGTGAGATATTGAAACACTGGTTGCTATAACCGTAGACTACAATATGAGTCCAGAGGCTTATAGATTGAGTCTTGATAAATTATTTGAATATCGGGGCACAAACTCTATTTGCGGCTTGAGAACATTAATTGCACTTATTTGATGAACAATATCAACCTTAGAGACAGGACAAAGAACATCAATTGCACTGATTTGATGAACAATATCAACCATAGAGACAGGACATAGAACATTAATTGCACTGATTTGATGAACAATATCAACCATAGAGACAAGACACAGAACATTAATTGCACTGATTTGATGAACAATATCAACCTTAGAGACAGGACATAATTCAATTGTCAATAAACTTAATCACGCAATTCATCTAGTACCATTAGGAATATTCTGAAAGAAATCATTCAACCTAATTTCAGACGTTTCACTGTATTTAATCATATGAGATAGCAGCAACAGTGTCCACTCGTATACCCATATAGTTTGTAAACGTTTTTCCTACAGATGATGAGATAATCCGGAAAGCGACTTTTTAATTTGTCTATGAATAAGAGGAAACAATCTTAACTATCGGATGAATTGAATTTTTGATTGAGAAAACTACTGGGATAATATTTTCCGGTCCGGTTTTATGACAAATTTTCTCTGAATTACTGATTTGTCCTCTGCTTCTGAAATAATACTTTTCTCGAGAATGAAGTCAGCGGCTTAACTACCAAAGTATGCGTCACTGTGGAGTGAGATCTCATATATTATGGGTGGATAATTCAACATGCTCGTTATGTACTTCGCGTAGAATCAGTACCTTGAATGGGTCTCATTTGTGTGCTTAGCAATAAATCGAATAATAAGCATGTAAACATAAATTGACGTGTTCAAGTGTGTTCACATAATTTGTTGACGAAATTTATTGATACTCTCGGTTCGTCTCTTTTAAGAGGAAATGCATATATTACATGTATGCGAATTTTAATATATTCTACTTCAAACTTTTATTTGACATGCCAAATTTATTACAGAATTCAATAAATTCAGAAGGCTTTCTTCACACTCGATGGCAATATATTCCATTCGTCACCATCCCGCCATGTTGATAAATATTTCTCTCCCATTCGACAAATCCATTAGCAGCTGGGATAAGCCTTGAAGTTAACTAGTCAATGAAATGGGGCAATGATATTTTCAGTTTGTATCATGTCTCTGTAATTCAATCAATCGATTCAAAATGTATTCCGCATACTACACACGATGCTTCCTGAAGGGAAATGGTCTTCAAAAACATCATAAACAAGTTCTCATTCTCAAACCAACATTCGGTATAGGAATATGACGCGATGAGAACAGACAGAGTGAATTTTTGTCTTATATTATCGCAAATACGAATATTTCGTTGTAATATTCACTACGGCTTAAACGATGTTATTCAATTGATCAAATTTTAGGTTATGCTAGAATCGTAAGTCCAATGTTTTAGGGTAAAATATATGAGCTGCACGAAATGAAAGTGGGTATAGGCCAACTTTCGTGGCATTTTTTTATCACGGTGATACATTTGTTTAACTAGTGTATGTTGCGCGGCTAGAAGGCAGACTTCAATTTTATTTTGTTACAATTTTGAGGGGAATTATTTGAAAATGTTAAGAAGGCTCAGTTATGGCGGTATCTTTGAATAGTAACCACTCCTCCGTACGAAGTGCGTTCTATTAACATAGAAGCGAGGCTCAGATATATGAATAAAATCATTTAATTTATCGATGCGCCAGTTGGTACTTTTCAAGTGTTGTCATCTGACTGTTAAAAAAAATCCATGATTCACGAGGCTAAGTATTCGTTTGAGACGTCACAGTCATGCATTTGCATGGCAATATCTGTAGCATGTGCTTGAATGAGTCATGCATATATCTCGAGGAGTGAAGAATCCACAAAAAAAGAGACTGCGAACGCATAAAACCCCATACCTTAACGTAAACATTTACACAGAACAGTGGTGGGAGAACACGAGAGTTCGCCTCGAATAGCATGCATAAATACCGATATACATGTAACTTCAATCCGGAATGGATTTTTTCATAAGCCTGTATTTGAACGGGAAAAGTATTTGCCTGGAAAAATTAATACTGATAAACTCCAAAGAATTTATTGATCATGTACGGATGCGCTTATCATGAGTTTTAGTGGAAAGATCGAAGCTATACTCAGAACCAAGACTTTTGCACTATACACTCTACTAAATGAATGGCAAACGAGATAGAGTATAAATAATTGTGTATTGAACATCACAGAAAGGTGAATAAAAATCTGCCACTGGCATTAGGCATTCCAAAAATGTAACATCGTTAGACGTGGCGATCCTTGACCTGAAAGGGTGGAGGTTTTGTAAAAGCTTCCTGTAGCGTACGGGATTGTAACTTGAGTGATTGGAAATACAAAGAGATAAAAAGTGGAGCTAACCTGTGAATCTTTGAACAACCATCATGATATTTTTAATCTCAGTATATGTGTTAATAATGTAATAACTAGCTATGAACTGTAGACTATCCTGTGACCAGTCTACTTACAAAGCAGAACTTGTTTAAGCTCGACTTACTCCATCTCCAGCAGACAATTGTTATGAAAAAATATTTCTACGGATGCCATTTTACCAGTTTCGGTATTATTAGAGAGCATTGCATGTTGAAATTACTAAAACACCTGAACCATTTTAGAGAGCCAATAATAGGGTATACATGGTAATGGATACCTTCATCCCACCAACTCCATCCCCCGCCATCACCAGTAGGATAAAGTCCAGCCGGAGAGCCAACAATAGTTCATCCGTGATATGTGGCTCGGTGATATGTGGCTCAGGAAAGATTTCTCTCTTTTAATCTCTTGTTCAAACGGTTCCAACCTTATTTATTCGTTCATACCTATTATGGTCTTCAATACTCGAAGTGTCATCTCGTTACAGCCTACTCTTATGTCGATTGTATATAAGTGCACAATCGTTGGCCCATCATTGCTGTGTTTCCCTTGTCAGTCGTGATAATAGAATCATGAAACAAATACCGTCACCATATTAAACTTTTCAGTAATACTCACCTGTCCGTTAGTAAAATTATCTAACTGTCATCAAAAAAGTTAATGTCCTCTGATGGAATCAATTATCTGATATCCATTGAAATAATTGTAAAATTACAGGAATGTGTGAGTAATTTTTTTATGTCACTTTAATTTTTTTCAACATTCACTATTTGGGAGAATTTCTGCTATAGGTTCCGTTTCTTCAAAACTCAAAATGTATCCGTTGTTGAAACGGAGGAGAGCCTTGCTTATATATATCAGTGATATACATTTACTCCTTTATTTCATTTTTTTAAATATATTTCGTTTACAGATTTCTTTTTCTGGTTGTTTAACCATGTCGAACATCGATCATTGTTCGTCGTTTTACCAGTTGTATTAATCAGCTGGTACAAATCTGCAATGAAAAAAGCCCTAATCAGTTTGAATAGATGTCTCCCCGTGTAGTAACCCTTCCGATAGCTCTTCTGCGATTATGTCAAATAGTCGGCATTTAGTTATTACAAGTGTCCCGTTCATCATGATGGCAAGATGGACTGAAATTACAGATAGCGAGGTGATTGAATTCAGAAAACATGCAATACGTTTCAAAGTATCACTTGACGTAAGCGCATTTTTTTTTTATCGTTTTTTTTTAACCATGAATATGCTGTGCCGCAATTTGACGTTTGTTAAGTGTACTTTAACCGGTACCGAGGATACAGAAAAGCCTTTATGTGCGGTCATGTTCAAGAGCCGTCGTATCTGAGTGGTTAGTGTATCCGACTGAATTAGCAGCCTATGGTGCTACATGTTGGATATTCGAACCTCGGCAAGGCAGTTGGGGTTTTCTAGTGGTAGATTTTCAAAGACGAGAGTCAAGGAAATCTCATTAAATTTAACGGAAATCGATATTTTATTCGGTTCCTACGCTGTCAAGATGACGTATATCTGAATATTTATCCTGATCAATGAAAACTGTCAGGCCAGTAGGCGGCCACAAACTTACACCAAAATAGAGCCGTTAGTTTTTTCAGTGAAATAATGTATTGCCGCATCACACGCTCAATTTCGTTTATTTATCAAAAAATTTGCCGTGCAAAATTACTGAAACAAATCATTGTTTGGACCTTTTCAAAAAAAGAAAATTAGATAGTCGAAAATCACCAAAGACTAGCCTGGCAAGTTCATGGTTTGATGCAACCCTCTTGCATAAAGTTTGTTTCAGGGCAAAGCAAAGACTGCGACGATTAAATACAAACTGATTATATTGTGTTAACAAAGGGAGCAACTGGTGCGTCAATGACTGACAAGAGTCCCTCGACGATGCATAAACGACATGTTGGAGTCCTGCTTCAATACTGTAATGACTGTTTGGAGTCATGTGTCAATGTGTAAATGACTGGCAGGAGTCATCGACTTTCAAGCAGAGACAGCGTCCTAATCCCTTGTCCCTGTCATTCATTTCAGTCTGGCTAATAAAAGTGAGGAAGGCAGTTAACGAGCGGGTGACAGAATCCCGAGAAATGAGACAGGGAATTTGTCCTTTGCATTAGAAGAAGAAAAGGAAAAAACGGGTATTCGCTTGAAGGAATTTAAACAAATAGTTGTATAGTAAGTAATTTTTTTTATACACATATCTGTCAAGTCTGTTAGACATTTACTGGACTCGTTCAAATCCTCCCAGACGATTACAATTACCGATAGCGCCGATGACACCGGGGAGTGATATCGACGTGCAAGAAGATACAATGCTACCAAAAATAGGAAAATAAGAAGGCGACAAACAAGAAGACTCTTATTCAATAGTCGAACTGAACACCGTATTTATATTTTAAAAATTGAACATTATGGACGAAATGCATCCGCTGATGACATTACCCTCGTACTTTTGGATGTAAACAAGTACCGGAATCGTTCTTACTTCAGTAAAATATAATCAGCCCAATTATGAGATACGTTCTGTCAGTAGATGTTTAAAATCGAAGGACATAACAGTCTGGCAATTAAACATATCCCCTCTACTAATTATATAATGTTTGTAATGTTAATTCATACTTCCCGTTTAACAAACAAATGTAATCGTGCACTCAATGTAATATTTAGGAAAAATACGCCGCTTCCGAAGATTTATTCCGAAGATTTATTTATTATTTATGGATCCGTGTATGCATACATGTATGTTTGATCAGTCATTTTGGAGGAAACGGCTGTACGTGTATAAACATACATATACCCATACAGTCACATAGCAGGATGTTGCAATCAAAGCTTCCAAAGTATCGTAGCTGCAACACTTATGTTATTTATGTACTGTTGTGTCATCTGCTAGTTTTAGAAATGTTTGGTAGAACAAAACTTGTCTCTACTGCACCACAAATCCTCGTACTATTTTGTGATATAACTTCATCACTAATTATGCGGTTCTGAATTTTCCTCAATAGCCTAGTAGCGTGGAGGAAAGGTCTGAGCCAACACCGGAGCTCTGCTGGTGCTTCACGACCTGGTGCTTCACGCTCTGTAGCTTTACGACCAGGAGATCCACATCCTGGCGTTTCACGACCTTGTGCATTTATGGGGCTTTACGACCGTGTTCAGCACATCATGGAGCTCTTGCGGGGCTAAACTGGAGTTCCACAACCTAGTGATCCACGACCTGGTGCTTCTGAGCCGTTCATCTGGAGCTCCTTATCCTGATGGTTCATGACCTGGTGCAGCATGATCAGGTGCTCCATGACCTGGTGCTCCATGACTTAGTGCTGCTGTGGTGCTCATCTGATGTTGTACGACCTTGCAAAGTGAGAATAAAGTCTTGCCTGACACTGTGGCTCCATCGGTGCTCTTCTGGAAATCCACGATC
>SDVV010034409.1:0-11177 GCA_016164225.1 Gammarus roeselii
CGGATGTAACTAGCTTCATAAAGAGCAGAGCGACTGTTACTAGCTTCATAAAGAGCATAGCGGGGGTTACTAGCTTCATAAAAAGCAGAGCGACTGTTACTAGCTTCATAACAAGCAGAGCGATAGTTACTAGCGTCATAAAGAGCAGAGCGATAGTTACTAGCTGCATAAAGAGCAGAGCGGTGGTTACTAGCTTCATAAAGCGCAAAGCGATAGTTACTAGCTTCATAAAAAGCAGAGCGGATGTTACTACCTCCATATAGAGCAGAGCAACTGTTACTAGCTTCATAAAGAGCAGAGCGACAGTTACTAGTTTCAAAAAGAGCATAGCGACTGTTACTAGCTTCATAAAGAACAGAGCGACTGTTACTAGCTTCATAAAGAGCAGAGCGACTGTTTCGAGCTTCATAAAAAGCAGAGCGACTGTTACTAGGTTCATAACGAGCAGAGCGACTGTTACTAGCTTCATAAAGAGCAGAGCGGATGTTACAAGCTTCATAAAAAGCAGAGCGGATGTTAATAGCTTCATAACGAACAGAGCGATAGTTACTAGCTTCATAACGAGCAGAGCGATAGTTACTAGCTTCATAAAGAGCAGAACGGATGTTACTACCTTCATATAGAGCAAAGCGACTGTTACTAGCTTTATAAAGAGCAGAGCGACTGTTATTAGCTTCATAAAGAGCAGATCGATAGTTACTAGCCTCATGAAGAGCAGAGCGACTGTTACTGGCTTCATAAATAGCCGAGCGGTGGTCACTAGCTTCATAAAGAGCAGAGCGACTGTTACTGGCTTCTTAAAGAGCAGAGCAGCGGTTACTAGCTTCATAAAGAGCAGAGTGGTGGTCACTGACAGCAGGATGTATATCATTAGAAATTCACCAGAATATTTCCTCCAAGATTCCTATCATTAATGCAGATCCCTCTTTCACCAGAATTCTTCCTCCAGGATTCCTATCATTAATGCAGATCCCTCTTACAGCAGAATCTTTTTTTCCGGATTCCTATCATTAATGCAGATCCCTCTTTCCCCAGAATCCATTCTCCAGGATTCCTATCAATAATGCAGATCCCTCTCTTACCGGAATCCTTCCCCCAGGATTCCTATGATTAGTGCAGATCTCTCTTTCACCAGAATCCTTCCTCCAGGATTCCTATCATCAATGCAGATCCCTCTTTCACCAGAATCCTTTCTCCAGGATTTCTATTATTAATGCAGATCCCTCTTTCACCAGAGTCCTTCCTCCCGGATTCCTATCAATAATTCAGATCCCTTCTTCACAACAATCAGTCATTGGTCAGGATACCAGTCATCCCTCTCAAAAATATGCATCATAATTACGCTCATTCATCAGGATTCCAGTAATTTCTTCAGTAAATAGGCATCGAAATTACGCTCATTCACCAGGATTCCAGTCATTCCTTTAGTAAATAGGCATCATAATTACGCTCATTCATCAGGACTCAGGTTTTTCATCAATTCGCCTTTAAATTCATCAACTCCGACTTTCATTTAATTCCTTTCTTCTTCCGATAACCCTGTTCAGTCACGCATTAAATTCCCCCTCCCCCCAGTGTAGGCCTAGTCAGCGAAGGTTGGCCTGCCCCACACAATGCCTAGTCCGGCCGTCCAGACCATTTGGCAGCTCATGCGATTCTCTCAAAGGTGGGGAAAGGAGCACAAAGGCTGCCCTAAGCAATGGTCAAGGTAGAGGGAGGGCATGGGCACAGGACCTTGCAACTGATTATAGGATGCAGTCGAACATTTACTCCAGCTAATGCACTGCTATAAACTGAAATATTACTTCGTATTGAGGCCACCCTGAGTAGTCTACGGAACTCTGGGCAGGTATTTATGAAAACAGACTGCAGATATACTATGTGCGTGACACGAGTTATGAGTGATGTAGTGGTGCGTGACACGAGTTATGAGTGATGCAGTGGTGCGTGATGTAGTGGTGCGTGACACGAGTTATGAGTGATGTAGTGCGCGTGACACAAGTTATGAGTAATGTAGTGCTGCGTGACATGGGTTATGAGTGATTTAGTGGTGCGTGACATGAGTTATGAGTGATGTAATGGTGCGTGACACGAGTTATGAGTGATGTAGTGGTGCGTGACACGAGTTATGAGTGATGTAGTGGTGCGTGACACGAGTTATGAGTGATGTAGTGCTGCGTGACATGAGTTATGAGTGATGTAGTGGTGCGTGACACGAGTTATGAGTGATGTAGTGGTGCGTGACACGAGTTATGAGTGATGTAGTGGTGCGTGACACAAGTTATGAGTGATGTAGTGCTGCGTGACATGAGTTGAGTGATGTAGTGGTGCGTGACACGAGTTATGAGTGATGTAGTGGTGCGTGACACAAGTTATGAGTGATGTAGTGGTGCGTGACACGAGTTATGAGTGATGTAGTGGTGCATGATACAAGTTATGAGTGATGTAGTGCTGCGTGACACGAGTTATGAGTGATGTAGTGGTGCGTGACATGAGTTATGAGTGATGTAGTGGTGCGTGACACGAGTTATGAGTGATGTAGTGGTGCGTGACACGAGTCATGAGTGATGTAGTGGTGCGTGACACAAGTTATGAGTGATGTAGTGCTGCGTGACACGAGTTATGAATGATGTAGTGGTGCGTGACACGAGTTATGAGTGATGCAGTGGTGCGTGACACGAGTTATGAGTGATGTAGTGGTGCGTGACATGAGCTATGAGTGATGCAGTGGTGTGTGACACGAGTTATGAGTGATATAGTGGTGCGTGACACGAGTTATGAGTGATGCAGTGGTGCGTGACACGAGTTATGAGTGATGTAGTGGTGCGTGACACAAGTTATGAGTGATGTAGTGGTGTGTGACACAGAAAAAAAAAATACAACAACATATACAAGATAGCTAAATAAGATGCTCTACTCTGCTATAATTCACATAAAAAAAAGTGTAATACATTATGGTATCCATCCTAATAAATCGGTCTATTTACACAAACAAGCATAAACAGAACGAGCTTTTGCCTAGGGGACTCTCTAACTTCTCCTAAATATTGAAGAATTGTCGTACAATAAATATACAATAACCTGATAGCAAGAACAAGTTTGTAACAACTACAATAACCACGTCAAATATTGTATCAGGATGAAAGAAAATACATAAAACACAAAAACTGAACAACATGTGACTAAATTATACCTGAAATAATGATCTATATTGTAGATATAAACGTAATGTATCCTAAATTGTATAAATAACCACCAGATTGCATTGAAGATAGAAATTTAACAGAGAACATACAAAACTGAAAGACCTATACTAAAACTCAAGAGTTATAACAAAGCATGAATATTAATTCTCTACCATACCCAAAACATTCATTAAAAACGTGATGAACCAACAAGAAATGTGAATAAGATACCAAGACATACGAGCGACACAACTGAATCCTATAGTAAATACGGTACATAACATACAAAATCTAACGAAATTATCCTCAACTTCTGTCCAAAACAGGGATAAATTAACACCTCTTTAACTAAAGTAGCAACGGCTTAATCGTAACAGAATGTCATATATACATATAAAAATACCAAAATGATGCAATAACGTACCAATTATGCCTGAAATAATGTGGAAGATGCAAACCTGGAATACCCTAAAATGCCTAAAACTGTATGAGTTAACTGATCAAAATTCCATAAACAACACAAATTCAATATAAATCAATCGATTATTACTAAGTATACATAAAATAATATGTTAACTTACAGTAAATCCATATCGTTCAGGAATTTTTGCTATTGGAACACCGCGTCAATGGAACACAGATATATCTGGTTATAACCTGAATAATGCAATATGGGGTAGATTGATTTTCGTAACGAAGATACAGCATCCTAAGAAAAAAAATATACATTAACCCGCAAACAACCTGACAAATAATCCTTACTATGTCTATAGATATTATATACATACGAAATAAATAGATGGGAAACACAACACCTTGCTTGCAATCCTACCTTCAGGCTGGTACAAACAGGGCCGTTCGCACACTAAAACTGCAAATTGAGTTATAAGACATGCCTACCACACTAATCCTATAAATGAATATATAGTGATAAATGAACAAAACATACAAAAATATCCCAACCCCCCCCCCGCTACGAATCCACCAAACAACCTCCGAAATAAGTCAATTATACTCTTAAGTGATTCTTCTCTAGGAATGATTCAGTCATCCAGTAAATATTGTTTCTATTTTCCTTCATCGGTTAGCTCACAAAGAAATACGAATGAAGGGGTTACTGCAGAAGTAAGTAAAGCTGAGCGCAAGGGTACTGATTAATACAATCGGATAAAAATAACAATAAACTAGTTGAATCTATGCCACATGTAAAATTGATCAACAGCGAGCAACGTAGAAAATGATATCGAGGTTGAAAATTTATCATGAAGGTATACGGAAAGTGAGGCTTTTTAATATATAATACTACATATAAGTTATTATCAATAAAAATTATCTTATAAAATGTATGTTTATCAATACCCCAAAAAACATTCAGAGGACACAGCATTGAAAATGCTAAATGACATGCAACGAAGTTGCAATATCCCACAAGCATTGAAATGCTAATACCCTTACGTAAATATATAGCCCGTTAACATGCATAAGCTTTCCGCTCACTGACCCCCGTCCTACCCTACGCCCCCCGCTTCTGCGCGAACCCCCGTACGGCCGCTTGAGTCAAGATTGCATGCATCTAAGACCCTCACTAGAGACGCATCACCGAAGTATGAGCTTCTGGAGTGGGTACAACTGCGGGATGGATGAATCACAGGATCTCAGACAAGATAGATAAAGCAAAGGGTGATTAACGGTGAAAGCACATCGAAGGCCTCAGTCAAACGCGGGGTCACCCAATGATCAGTCCTTGGCACGTTCCTGTTCCTCCTCTACAGCAACGACCAAAATAAAGGAGTGGTCAGCAAAATATAAAAACTTTGTTGACACCAAACTTGGAGCAAACGCAGCAAACCCCAAAACTGGCGAGTCCCTGCAACACAATCTCGACAGGATGGGGGTCGCAGGCATGGCAAATGCCGGTTCGCACCTATTAGTGCACAGCCTTGCACATTAGTAGGGAGAACAGATCTGACAACTACTCATCATTTGGCAGCCAGATTCCGAACACCAAATTACAAAAAGAAATTGGAGTCTACATCAGCATGGATCCCAAGTTGTCGAGGCAATGACTGTCTGCAGCTTTCAATGTCAATGAACAGAGCCCCTCGTGCTCGCAACTTTGCTGTTGAATGATGGTAATTTGTGTTTGCACCATTGTCCCGGTCACGGTTAACAGCAGCTTGCAATAGCGGTTATTTGTGTAATACATTTGCATGCAACAACAGTAGCAGCAGCCACAACAACAACAACAACAACAACAACAATAGCTGTGAATATTTAATAACAACACAGGACGCTCGCCATTTTGTCCCCTCGCAATCAAGAGAGAGGGCACGGCGCCACTTAATAAAATAATTATTTACGCACGGGTAATCTGATCATCACAGCAATAATCCTCGATATGAATAATCCCAGCGGTCTTTGTTGGATTACCTTGCATTGCCGCCATAACGTTAGGAGGCTAAATAAATAGTTCATCAGTGCAGAGATATCAGACTTCGTTGCATTTCTGTTCCAGCCTAACATGTGCTCCGTGGCTTCAGCCTAACATGTGCTCCTTGGTTTGCTTTGTAAGTATTTTGCAAATTTGCAGGAAACCACATATCGGGTATACATTGACAACCTGAAAAAATATTGTTAAGAGATCTGCAGGTGACGGTGATCGCTGCCTTGGTTGCTCGATTGTTGCAGTTGATTGTGCGAACACTACTTTGATTGATTGATTGATCGATTATTTAAACATGTAAGCCATTAGGATAATATAATAAATAATAATAAATCCTTTATTTACGAAATTTTTCGTGTTTTTCCCGAGTTGTACAAATGTATTCTTAAATATAAAGTACCATTGAAGCGAGAGTAGGATTGTCTAAAATACGGAATTCTGGTTACACATTCAGTTGGTTTACAAGTGTTAACAAGTGTAAGAAGACAACAACCGCACTTTTGGTCAAAACTGGGTTGCCTTATGAATGTAAGAAAATTATTTCTGAAGTAGAACGTCTAAGAGAGCATCTTGTTTGTTCTATGGAACAATGGATATATTCAATGTATATATTCAATGGATAAATTGAATGTATATATTCAATGGATATATTCAATGGATATATTCAAACAGATATATTCAAATGAATATTTTCAATGGATATATTTAATTTCCCGCATCAGTTATGTTTTAGAAGACATCCGCCATCATATGGTCCAGAAAGATCTACGCTTTGTATTCAAGTAATGTATACGAAATGAAATCGACGAACACATTGAGAATTTAGAAAACAAGGATAACAATTGCGTTCGGGCACACAATTAGTTACTCGAGAACCCAAATTCGCGAGTGATCCGTGCAGAAAGACCTACCAGGTGTGGTTTAAAGAACCTACCAGGTGTGGTTTAAAGAACATAATAGGTGTGGTTTAAAGAACCTACCAGGTGTGGTTTAAAGAACCTATCAGGGGTGGTTTAAAAAACATACTAGGTGTGGTTTAAAGAACCTACCAATTGTGGTTTAAAGAACCTACCAGTTGTGGTTTAAAGAACATACTAGGTATGGCTTGAAGAATCTACCAGTTGTGGTTTACATAACATACCAGGTGTGGTTTAAAGAACCTACCAGGTGTGGGTTAAAGAACCTACCAGGTGTGGGTTAAAGACCCTACCAGGTGTGGCTTAAAGAACCTACCAGGTGTGCTTTTAAGAACCTACCAGTTGTGGTTTAAAGAACATACTAGGTGTGGTTTAAAGAACCTACCAGGTGTGGTTTACAGACCCTACCAGGTGTGGGTTAAAGACCCTACCAGGTGTGGCCTAAAGAACCTACCAGTCGTGGTTTAAAGAGCCTACCAGGTGTGGTTTAAAGAAGCTACCAGGTGTGGTTTAAAGAACCTACCAGGCGTGGCTTAAAGAACCTACCAGGTGTGGTTTACAGACCCTACCAGGTGTGGCTTAAAGAACCTACCAGTTGTGGCGTAAAGAACCTCCCAGGTGTGGTTCAAAGAACCTACCAGGTGTGGTTTAAAGAACCTACCAGGTGTGGTTTAAAGAACCTACCAGGTGTGGTTTAAAGAACCTACCAGGTGTGGTTTACAGAATCTACCAGGTGTGGTTTACAGAATCTACCAGGTGTGGTTTACAGAATTTACCAGGTGTGGTTTACAGAACCTACCATGTGTGGGTTAAAGACTGGTTTAAAGGACCTACCAGGTGTGGTTTATAGAACCTACCAGGTGTGGTTTAAAGAACCTACCATGTGCGGTTTAAAAGAACCTACCAGTTGTGGTTCAAAAAACCTACCAGGTGTGGTTTAAAGAACCTACCAGGTGTGTTTTAATTCTAACCGTGTGAAATAATGCCAACATAACGAATAAACAGAAATAGGACCTGCAATGCCGCACCAGTGACAACATGCGAAGAATTGTACTACTCTCAGCACTTCCAAGTCATTCATATGAAGATGAACAAATACATTATACAGAAATAATACATCATACAGAAGAAAACATCATCAAATACATCAAATACATCATACAGAAGCAGATGCAAGTCCACATTTAATGAGGTCACTCTTACCAAATGCTAGCGCATTGTGAGAACAATGACCCGCGAATGATTGATGAAAATGTCAACCAACACAGATTTCTATGTATTACATCATGACAGATATATACTACAGTGAAAGCACCACATGAGAAAATATATTACACGAGCAGTAGGGCGGTACATTAGGTCCCTTAAGGAAGTTGCATAGGTGGAATTTTCTGCGTCAGCTGGTAAGTTGTAGACATTTTCGGCCCTGTAACTGAAAACCACCTATCACCAGTCTGGGTTCTCCTGAGTTCAGTGTCAACGTGACTTCCGTCCCGCGCTGACCGACAAAGAGTCGCTCTGTAATTTGAAAATCCAAAACAGTTTGGACATGACAGCTTGCTCTGGAATTTGAAAAATAAATTTATAAATAATCATGTTCTAGTCGTTGTTTTATGTTTAACCAGTCGAGTTTGTTTGGCAGGAGCGTCACGTGATAACTCTTTGTCCAACTTCTAGCGTGAGCCATTTCTGCCGTGAAGTCCAGGCAGCATGGATACCGTAGAGCAACGTTGTCTTACACTTTCCCTTACACGGCCGAGACGAAGTTTGAATGTGAAAATATCAGAGCGTTGATAACGAGAAGCCTCGATTCAAGATCGGTTTGCTGTTCGGTTCGATTGAGGAGCATAAAGTGTTTCATTTAGTCTGGGACAACGCTTTTCCACTCGGTGTTTCAAGGTCATATTGGGGTCCCAGACTTTAGACAGTTACCGAGAGAGATTTTGGTGCCCAAACAGTCAACAACAAAATTGTGGGGCGGGCACTTAAGATGTATTTGTTTTGCTTGTCACGAGAATGCACTTGGTTTTGTTTGCATTAGCTGACAGTCCCCACGAAATATACCAGTCGAGTATGCGAGTCAATGCCGTTATTGTTTCTTCCTTCAGCTCTTGTAATCTGCTTGCCGGTCGAATGAAGAGCAATTGAGCACCATCAGCATATATTGCTGTTTTTGTGTTGTCAACAAGACTTCCACAAACAATGCCATTTGCAAACAGAATGAAATGCGGTCCAAAAATCGATCCTTGTAGAACTTCAAAGTTTATAGGTCTAAGAGAAGAGATAACCTTTTTTTATCATAACAGATTAGGGCCGATTGCAGACGAAGCTTTCAAACCAGGAGGCTTGAATGTTCAGTTGCGGATTGTTCGTTAAAGTGGCGTGGTGCGTACACTGCAGAGAGGTCCACCAGGGCGACTGATGATCAAGAGTTTGGTCAATTGCTTTGTAGACGAGTTCGGATATTTTCATCGGTGCGTCCCAGCAGCGTTATCTAAAAACATACATTTAAATAGCCAATGTTACGGCTAATGCAGTAATTTAACATTTGCCGCCACTGGAGACAATCCGTCCGGCGCTAATCCCGAGCCTAAGTAAGTATAAGTGGACTGAAGTTCATATGAACAACACTAAAAAAATTATAATCGTTGTAAGTAATCAAATTGTGAGTGGAGCCCACCCCCTCTCCACAATACCCCACTCATAACCAGCCCGAACTCTTCCCAATGCCGGCTCCGTTAATAAACGGACTTCAATTGGCCGAGTTTATTGACGAGAGACGTTGAAGCCGAGAAGAGAGCAGTGTAATATGCGATCGCAGGTTCAAGGTATCAATGTATGGCAGAGCCGACGCCCCTAAAGGTATTGGCCTGAGCACCCTGCAGTAACGTCTCTTACATTACAGGGCCGACGACTCTTAAAGGTATTGGCCTGAACACCCTATAGTAACGTCTCTTAAGTTAAACTGGAAGCCACCACTCAGAGAAGGGGAAAGCAATTTCCTTGAACTTTTGGAGTAAATTCAATCTCCGTTTTTCTGATTGGTTGCGTTCACTTATAGTGTGACGTCACGACTGGAGAGGCATGCACCTTTGGAAGGCGTCTTTGGTAATGCAAATGCTTTACAAGGGGTCCTTGGCAGGGAAAATGCTTTACAAGAGGTTATTGGCAGGGAAAATGCTTTGGAAAGAGTAATTGGTAGGATAAATGCTTTGGAAAGAGTCCTGGGCAGGGCAAATGCTTTGGAATGAGTCATTGGTAGAATAAATGCTGTGGAAGGAGTCCTTGGCAGGGCAAATGCTTTGGAATGAGTCATTGGCATGACAAATGCTTTACAAGGGGTGCTTGGCAGGGAAAATGCTTTGGGAAGAGTCCATGGTAGGACAAATGCTTTGGAAAGAGTCCTTGGCAGGACAAATGCTTTACAAAGGGTCCTAGGCAGAGAAAATGCTTTTGAACGAGTCATTGATAGAACGAATTCTTTGGAAGGAGTCCTTGGCAGGACAAATGCTTTGGATGGGGTCCTTGGTAGGGAAATGCTTTAGAAGGAGTCCTTGGCAGGACAAATGCTTTGGAAGGAGTCCTTGGAGGGCAAAAGCTCTGCAAGGAGTCTTAGGCAGGGCAAATGAACTCCAGCATCTGCAATAAAAGGGCATCAGGGAACCATTTACAGAAGTTACTGCGCCACACAGGGTCAGATTTATTGAACGAATTTTGTCTTAGGGACATATTTACAGAATAAATCAACAGCTTGGGCAATGTTTCAGCAAATAAAGCGAAGGTGAATTTGAGACCCACATCAATGTTTCTGCATATACTACTATCCATGTATGCATAAATTTAGGAACTACACTACATCAGTAACCGTCGCCAGCCTCCCCCTGTCCAATCTTACCCAAGGCTCAGGACATGAAGTAACCGTCGCCAGCATCCCCCTGTTCAGACTAACCAAGGCCAAGTACATGGAGTCCATCGTCAGCCTCCCCCTGTCCAACATTACCAAGGCCCAGAACATGGAGTAACGTTCGCCAGCCTCCTTCTGTCCAGCCTTACCAAGGCCCAGGACAAGGAGTAACCGTCGCCAGCCTCCCCTTGTCCAACATTACCAAAGACTCAGGACAAGGAGTAACCGTCGCCAGCCTCCCCCTGCCGAGACTTACCAAGGTCCAGGACATGGAGTCCGTCGACAGCCTTCCCCTGTCCAACATTACCTAAGGCTCAGGACATGGAGTAACCGTCGCCAGCCTCCCCCTTGTCCAACATTACTCAAGGCTCAGGACATGGAGTAACCGTCGCCAGCCTCCCCCTGCCCAACATTACCCAAGGCTCAGAACATGGAGTAACCGTAGCCAGCCTCTCCCTGCCCAACATTACCCAAGGCTCAGGACATGGAGTAACCGTCACCAGCCTCCCTTGTCCATCATTACCCAAGGCTCAGGACATGGAGATCCGTCGCCAGCCTCCCCCAGCCCAACATTACCCAAGGCTCAGGACATGGAGTAACCGTCGCCAGCCTCCCCCTGCCCAACATTATCCAAGGCTCAGGACATGGAGTAACCGTCGCCAGCCTCCCCCTGCCCAACATTACCCAAGGCTCAGGACATGGAGTATCCGTCGCCAGCCTCCCCCTGC
>SDVV010034411.1:0-11177 GCA_016164225.1 Gammarus roeselii
CACGTTATGTTCGCTCCTGGCATGTAACGTCAGTTGGGATTAGCCTCAAGTTGGTGGTTTATGACGTCATACACGTTATGTTCACTCCTGTCATGTAACGTCAGTTGGGATTAGCCTCAAGTTGGTGGTTTGTGACGTCATACACGTTATGTTCGCTCCTGGCATGTAACGTCAGTTGGGATTAGCCTCAAGTTGGTGTTTTGTGACGTCTTACACGTTATGTTTGCTCCTGTCATGTAACGTCAGTTGGGATTATCCTCAAGTTGGTGGTTTGTGACGTCATACACGTTATGTTCGCTCCTGTCATGTAACGTCAGTTGGGATTATCCTCAAGTTGCTGGTTTGTGACGTCATACACGTTAAGTTCGCTCCTGGCATGTAACGTCAGTTGGGATTAGCCGTCGTGAAAATGAAACAGGTTATGACAGCACGAACCATCAACAACAAGAAGTGATGTCTCGTAAACTGTTTGTCGAATCGTTCTCAAGCGTTTGTCGTAACACTGTGTCGCATATAATTACATTATACCACACGTTTCTGGGTGGACTCTCTCTATATTTACCGGTTTCACCATCGTGATTTTCACTTCAAGGAATGTAGGTCAGATAGCATCTTATTGAGGTCTTGGGGGAAGAAAATAGTGTGCTTGAATTTGTCAGTTCGTGCAAATTATTTTTAGTTTGTTTAAACTAGAGTAGCGGGACCAAAGTATGTATATCAGGTCTATAAACATATACTCTGGAAGTAAAAGCTGAACCCAAGGCAGCTAAAGTTGGCGTCAAACGTGTCTTTCAAAGTGAAATATATTTCGTTAGTCACAAATAAAAGTTTAATCGTACGGTATGAAGGTGCTAATTAGATGGTGATTTGAGAGTGCAATCACAAGAAAACAGTTGTTATAAGCATTCAATCAGATAGGAGTGGCTTAATTAGAGGTTCACTAGAGTATTTAACGTTCATTATGTCGTTCTGTTCAATTGGTGTTCATGTTTCATAATCTCTTATTTTTATTTCCCTTTTTTTGCACATAATAAAAAATGATATAAAATGTTACTTTGGAATCTGAGTTTCCTTCTCCTTAAGCCTATGTGAGTAAAAAAAAAACTGATCTATCTCGCGCTTGCGTTTTCATTCATTAATTACACAATAAAAAAGATGACACAATAAAAATAACTCCTAAAATGATCGAATGCATACGCAAATCAAACAAATGTCTGAATTCGTTTGTATTTCATAATTTTCATGATGATACATTGAACGCCTTGCATGTATTTGTTGATGAAGGCCTCTTGACCACCTGAAAATTAAATTTCACACGATGATTAGATGTTGTTCTCTGCGTCTATGACAATCTTAAAAAATATATATATTATAAAAAGTTAAGACGGTTTTCTCGAGAAATTACGACGCCGAAAAAAAATATCATATAAATCCCGATAAATTTCACACTGAAAAAAATAGACGGAATGTGTTCAAGAAACGTATTTCTAAATATAATGTAAGAAATGTGTGCGAGTGCATGAGAGGGTCGTGAGATGCACAAGTCTTCTTGTCAGCCATCCCCCTTCTCGGGGATTTTGTCTCGCAACTGTATCTGTAAAACTAAAAATGTTCAGTTTCAGATAGACTGTTCTTAACTAACACGGGTAACCTTCCTCGGCTTACGATCCTTTCTTCCATCGCTCCAGCGGAGTTCTGATCTAATGAACAATGAACAATCACCCACACTCAACTGGTAAAGAAATATACGAGCAGAATGTGCACCTTTATGCCGTAATTTTATCCCGATGAAAGCTGAACAATAGAAAGTAAATTCAATCATCGAAACTGTAACTCTCTTTAAGCATCGCCTTTGACCAGTATAGAGGTTGAGAAGAAGAAACAGTATGACTCACTATAGGGCTCTGCATTAAAAGACTTAGGTCCATAATAGACATTTATGGAATCACCGTAGGATTGGATTTGATTAAAGCTTCTGTTTCCAGCGGAGTTCTGACGTCAGCCTCAGTGAGATCCCCCGTAGGGGAGAAATCATTGCTAGGGAACAAAAAACTCAGCGCCTTGCTTGATTTCTCGCACACCTAGTGAATATTTGTTATGTTCCTATGATATTTTCGACGTTTTCGTCCTGATAGCAATATTTATTTACATGTTTTAGCTATGAATATTATTACTCACCGCTCACTGAGGGGCCAATACTTGATCCAGTGATCGCTTCTTGATCTCTTCTTTGAAACCTCGGAACTTCGAACAACATCGACAAAACCCATTGCAAGATGATGGAAATAAATGATTTAATAATAATAAAAATGTTAAAACATTATCTTCCGTCAATATATTTTTGAAGAGACCTAATAATGCGCCTGAATAGACGCATATGTTATCACGAACACTAACCTCATCAAACGTAGTGTATCATGAACAGTTTGGTGTCCCTTTAAGAGGGCTTTTCAAGTTCATTCACCATTCGCAAGACATCGCCATGCGCTCTAGCATTTTGCGGTCGCAAACATTTGTAGGCACACCACTCCATTTTTTTCGAAAATCAAAGACGTGTTCTTTCTCTTACAAATTTTATTACATATCTTCCCTAATTAACGACCAGTTCTTCTCTTACAAATGCTTATATCACATCTCTTCCTAAGTTATGATACATTATCTTACCTCACAAATGTTTTAGATATCTCTTCCTAATTAATGATATGTTCCTTCCTCATACAAATTATACAATTCTAGCCGTATAAAGAGATGCTCACAATTTTCGTGAAGGTGTGGATAATATACATAAGTTTGATGGTTTTGGATGTTTTTGCCATCTATTTGATGATACTAAATGTTACGGAACTTATTACCGCTGAAATTGCTTTGAGGTTAGATTTAATGCCGATTTTTAGGTTAATTTTACTTTCCGAAGTCACTTTCTTATGGGCTTATATAGTACATGTGTATCGCCTGATTTGGATTGTTAGATGTCAAAAATAAACATTATGAGACGAGTGCTTGGATGCCATCTTCTGCGAGCGACAGCCTCACCCTGAGGCGTGCCATCTAATGCTAGTTCGGTTTCCGTGTGTAACCCAACTCTTCAAAATCGTATCGCCTTATGCTGAACTGAAGGCTATGTTACGCCGAACGCATTTCCGTGCACACTACAGTGCACCAACGCTAATGTGCGGGTAAACTCGGAACGCCGAAGATTTGAGAGTGGTGGATGAATGTCATGTTTTAATGAGTTCAAACTAATTTTGTACATGTTGATGTCCAAACAAAGGTACTGGCTAGTTCAGCAGGCGCGTAAATTGTTTTAATCTTTACGATGATGCTAATTCAGTTCAGCAGCAGACGGGGCGGCGGGAATATTTTAGCTATTACACGCTAAAGCGGGTGAGCGCAAATGCATTCACGGCGACCCAAGAAATATAAGGTGAAACATCTCAGGCTGCCACTATAACTCAACCACAATTTCACCCACAAATATGTACCCACCAGAGGAGGTAGAGGTTGCCCGATCTACATATCATTTGGATTTTAAGATTGAAACCCTAACGGAAAATTTGTGTCTGGGGGTGTATTTCTAAGGCTTACAGAAGGGATACTCTGTAGGACTGTGAGATAGAAAAATTGGACATGAGCACTGGTTGGCACAAACTAAAACAGTGGCTGTCAAATAGCTCCGCCGCCAGTTACTCTCAATCCATCGTGCACAGAGAATGTAGTTCGTGCGTCAGAGCTGTTAAAAGTACTACGGCGCTTGACTGGTTGTGCTATCCATGTGTGCCCTGAGCAAACACGGTTGATGAATATTTGGTGGGTTGTTGATTAAGATTCTAGTCCTGAAGTAGTATTGTAGTGAGGGGTTATCTCGTCAAAGATGGAGCAAGGGAATTGACTTCCATCATAGGAGCGTCTTTAGGTGTTTGAAAGGTTGAATGTTGATTAAAGAAGAGTAATTTACCCTTTTTTTGGTTACTCAAAAAGTTAATAGTGAATGAGCTTCTGTGAGCGATAACAATTCCAGTAAATTGGTGCTTTCACTTTCAAGGTACAATCTGACTCCAAAATATGCTTTCCTTTTCTACAAATGAGGTTGAGTATTATGGGCAAGCACCAATAAACAGACACAAGGACAAAAAGTCACAGGTATATCTTTTCTTGAATAAAATTCCCCAACTTAACTGGGTTATGGCTGCCCAAGGATAATATAGAAGGAGAAAAGAAGATTTGATAGGAAAGACTGCAGAAATCTTGTTGGCGTCAATAGATCCCAGAGGGAATTATCTTGGGGGAAACTTTTGTCCAGGTTCATATATCGGGCCAGAGTTTTATATTCAGTCTTGCCTGAAGACGGGTGTCCTCATGGCCTCAGTAGCAGGGGGTGAAAGGCTGCACACAGAAAATAGTTGGCTAGCAATGTGTGACAGGGAAGATAATCACATACCATTCTACCTGCCTCATACAGGCAGGTAGAAGAGAAATAGCATACCAATAGGGTGTAGCTACCAGGAACAAAAATAATGGAAGTCTTAAGCTCCCAAATGAATGATATTATTAAAAACTGTTAATATTCAAAAATGTTATTTACACTTTATAGGCACTATATAGCTATATATCTATACATAGGCATGGATCAAGGTAGGGTGCTACTCAGAATTAAAGATTGCTATCATTTAGATGATTGACAATCTTGGTATGGCATTTGGGAGAGGATTGTGCCTTCATAGTTACCTCTTCCATTGAGGTATTTACAATAGTGTCTTGCTGTAGAAATCTGCAACTGTATTCATTAGTCTGCTCTACACTGGGAATAAGACATATTAAACACTGTTATTCTCACCTGTCTTCTGTGGAGCAGTATACAAGGTAAGCCTATGTTATCTAGCCTAGCTAGTCTATCTATGTTTGGCCAGGTCTTAAGGGAACACTTTATTCGGTGGCCTGGTATCACTTCCTTAATTTTGTTGCTATTTTGAAACTGCCACGAGAAACGACGACCTTCTGCAACCCGCCAAGCGAAAGAGTGGAAAAAAAAACTCAGCTTGTTGCCAGATTCATGTAAAAATATTTCTCTGAATTTTTGTAAAAATGTTCCACTGAATCTTGTAAAAGTATTTCACTGAATCATTTATTCCATCTGATTCATGTTCCATGGCTTTTAGTGCGTGGGTATACAAATTTATTTAGCCAAAATAAATATTTGTTGCACTGCCATTATGGTTGGAAGCTGTTTGTACTAGCTGAACGGAAATGTTGTTGCTACCTACAGAGATATGCAACAATGAGATCAAAAGATGCGATTGCTTAATCGTAATAGTGCTTGTAATGCACGTATAATGCGTTTAGTGTTATTTAGGATAATGTAGGGTCATTTAAGGACCTCTACACGTCCTTAGTGTCACTCTATTTATTCTTATAATCGATCAGCTAGCAGACATCCTTAACCGGAACGGGATCCTGTTGTCTTCACTATACGCTGACGACAAATAAGCCTGCAGTTACTTTCATCTTCGACCTAAACCTAAAACCAGACTTAACGCTGCACAATACACCCCTGTATATGTGGACTCAATCAAATTTCTGGGTCTCGTGTGGGACCCTAAACTAGCATGGCGACCTCTCCTTACAACCCCTCAGACCCGCTGCCGAATGTCGACGGAAATTATCCTCGTGGTGACATCCATGAAATGGGGTACCGATCAGGACACTTGCTTGGTAGTGTACAGTGCATTAATACGTGCTCGTCTGAACTTTGGAGCTGTTGTTTACTATTCAGCAACCAAAGTAAATTTCGAACCTCTTTCAACCATCGCAACCGCTGCTTTCCGCTCCACTCCCATAGAATCCTTGAATGTACTAGGTAATGAACTCGTCTTTCTTCTTCCAAAGTCCCTGATTCGTCTTTCTTGTTCCGAAGTCCCTGGCACTTCCACTGAAGTCTTGTGCTGCTCTCTTTGAATGTAGTATACGTTTAGACTTCTAGGATCTGGAGTAGTAACGTGGTTTGTTGGAACTTTCATTAGAATCTACCGAGGGGTCCTGAATCGTGAGCGTCCGCTGTCTTGAGTACGTGGTCTTCTAGAAAAGGAGGGTGTAAGATCTTCGTGATCTCTTTTCGAGCTTGCAAGCTCTTCGTTTATGAAGAGCGTTTCGACCTGTGGGATTGGCTGAGTAGTAGCAGGTGGGTTACTTGGGTCAGCTGGGGTGCTGGGTTGCCAAGCGTTTTCAGGCAGCCGAGGATCGTATCCACTCGTGAGATGTTCTGGTCCAAATTATCAAGTACGGTAGTGGATGTTTTTTTGGTATTCGTTGAACGTACTCTCGGTTCTGAGAGACATAAGTCGGTGTGCGTCTTGAGCCCGACGAGCTGCCGTTCGTGGATTGTTACTAATCTTTTTGCTTAGTAGTAGTTTGGGTATCGATCACCTCGAGATTGTCGTTGACGAAATCGACGTCTTTTCTTTTTGAAGTGGATGTGCTCGTTGTGTGGCCAACTGAGGGAGTAGCATCCTTGGCGGAGTTCACCGGGGCAACAAAGAGTTCATTGTGAGGGCCATTTGTCTGTGTTCCTGGAGCGGTCGCTGGACTGGACGTGGTAATGTTGTTGTAAGGGAGAGGTGGTGAAGTCGTGTTAACAAGTTGTGACGATTAGATTTCTATGTAGATTTAACTACTTTGGCATAATTGAGAATAGTTGGATTTTTGTTTTGACATATTAGAACGGCTCGTTTTCGTGAGACTTTGCAGTTACTATATATGGCGGTCATTTCATTTTGATCGATGTGTTTTGGGTCGTCGCGTTCGCGTGTCTCTTGAAGACAGGCGAAGGTTGCAGGCTTTGCATCCCCCTTTTTCGTATTCACCGGCGCATCTCCTACGGCGTAAAGAAGCTGGTTTGCTGTGTTTGATGACGTGGCCATACTCGCGGCATTTGTAATATATTACGGGTAACATTGTAACTGGGTTAGTTTTTTGTTTCCCTTGCTCATCTAAAATTGCGATGACTTTTGGTGCACCAGATCTTTGGAAAGTTATAGTGTATGCTTTGGAATGATAATTTTGTGGTTTGATCCAGGTGGTTGCAAAAGAAATTGCAGTATCTACGTAATCTTTTGCGAAGCCAGCTACAAATTCATGCAGGTATGTTGCTGCGGGGTAGATTTAATTAGAGTGAATGGCTTTACCACTGCGTGGAGTCTATGTTCTTTGCGCATTGAATGTCAAACGCATGCACGAGCGCTACAGAAAAAAAAAGTAACTTCTAATTTGCTGAGACCGTGAAGTCCAAGCAAGGACCTACCCTGCTCAAGAGCCCTGATGATTCGCAGTCGTGATGGGTAAACGACAGTTTAACAAGCGAATCTGCGAGCTGGTTTCCTCGTATTCCCACATGTCCAGGGATCCAGCAGATTTCGACCGCTTGACCCGCCTCGGAAGTTATGAAGAGATTGTGCTGCATTTTACGTAGGGCAGGGTGTTCGTAGTGCAAAGTTTTGAACTGAGCGAGAGCACGCAGACTGTCAGAGGATACGACGTATTTGGGGAGGTGATGTGTTTTTGCAATAAAAAGGCTAGTTCGAGTGCGTGAAGCTTTGCAGCGAACACAGGGGGCTCTTGTGGTAGGGTAGCCGAACGTGGTATATCCCCGCACACAGCGGCGGCTCCCACTCCATTCGCGGTTTTGGAGTCATCTGTGTATATATATGTCGCTGATCTGAATATTGTTCAAGTTGTCTCATGAATTCCTGTTGGTACGTGTTGGTTGGAGTAGTTGCTTTAGGGTATACTTGCAGATCTAGGTTGACTAGTGGTGGGTTGAACATCCAAGGAGTAGTTGTTTTAGGGTATATTGCAGATTTATGTTGACCAGTGGTTGATTGATCATCCATGTTGGTGTGCTGATTTGAAGAATTCATTAGGAGAATAAAGGCCAAATAGCCTTACGGTTGATGTTTAGCGAGGTCAGTAAGTTGTCAACGCGTAGAGAAAACGGTGGGCAGATATTCTTAATAGCTGCGAAGATGCGTTTAGCGAAAATGTTGGTATTGTTTTTGAGTGCTGGGATGTTGATTAGGCTCCTAGTCTTAAAATAGAATTGTAGCAAAAGTTTGTCTCGCCGGAGCGGAAGTTCGTTACCGAGCAATTTAAGGGATTCAATGGGAGTGGAACGGAACGTGCCGGTTGTGACTATCGATATTCACGATGATTGAGAGGGGTTCGAGAGTAGTTTTAGCTGCTGAACCGTAAACGACGGCTCCGTAATCAATTTGTGATTGTATTATTGTTCTAGACAACATCATACCGGTGTCCATGTCGGCACCGAATTCTAGGGATGTTACCGAGAGGATAAGTCCCGTTGACTTTCTGCAGCGAGTCTCCAGAGCTGCTATGTGGGGTCGCCACGTGAGTTTAGGGTCCCACCCGAGACCCAGGAATTTTATAGTTTCTTCATATACTAGAGGGGTGTTGTGTAGCGTTGAGGCTGATTTCAGGTGTAGGCCGGGCACAAGGGTAAAGCGCATACTTTTAGTTTAAGAGGGCGAGAATCGGAATCCATTCAAGGAAGCCCAGTTCCCGACGATGCTTAGGCACTTCTGGAGTTCATATTGAATTGTTGAAAGACTAAGGTGTCAGTAGCTTATTTGAAGGTCGTCCACGTTTAGTGATAGAAATTGTCTTCTGCCAGGCGGAAGAATGTCGGCTAGCTGATCGACTTTGAGGATAAAAATACTGACGCTTCCCTAAACACGCCCATTTCTTGCGGATACGACGGCGACTCAGTGTCGCCGACCTTGACCTTGAAGGTGCAGTTTTGCAAAGGGAGAGGTAGGGCAGTTGGATTTTAGCAGAAGGGCCAAACTGGTATTTCTTTTTGGTTTCATGAATTCTGCGATATTTCTTTGTCTAGACAGTTGACGTACAGTACAAGACCGGCGATGAACTCGTCAGTTTGGTTCTTGCAAGATTCTCACAGTAAATCAAGTCTAAACTCGTGGATTATATTAGATTAGGGGTGCATCTCTGAACTCTTTGGAGTAAGTTGGTTGTGGTGAGATGAGCATGCCTTTTGGCACAAGCTTATTATGATCTGCACGATACACGAGCCGCACGGAGTCACGGCCCAACCAGGGGGATGAACACCATTATATCCTTTCAGACATCCATCTGCTTCACTATCTCTCCTGTTCTCCCTCATCCTGAATTCATTCGATTGTACTCGCCTCATTTGTATCTTATGTTTCGCTTACATTTTCTTCCACTTATCTCGAACTACCTCTTAACACCTCTCCCAATGGTCTTTGGACACCGGTCATAAGTTTTCTGCTTTCTGGTGGTTTATAACAGCCAAGTTGGGTTATTACTTACGTGACCTTTTATACGCTACCAACCTCCCTTTCATTCTTTCCATTCTTGCTGTTCTCACGCATCCCTACATTAATTGTAGATCTCATGCGTAGGATTTCCCTTTTCTGACTTTTTTATCTTCCTTGTGAGCAGGTATTGTTGCGATGCTTTACTCCAGACACCTTAAGGACGATTGCGAATCCTTTGGGCTCTGGAGAAGGATAGGTCGAGTGATAACGCTCCTTGCTGCCACTCAGGGATTGACTAAACTATATGGCCTCAGCACCTTAAGATTAGATTAGGAGGTCCACCTGCACCGGGGGGCACCTTAGGAGTTCCTGTACCTTCTGTGGCTCCGTGCATACCTTTGACAACCGCAGCGTAAAGGGCATAGACTTCAAGCCGTAATAAACCCAATCACTAACCTCATCTAAAATTTATTTGCTGCTTTTGGAAGCACTAGTTTCGCGTCCGAAGGACGCCCAATGTCACGCCGACCAAGCCTGGCCTATCTAATCCGATTGTTGTTGCTTAGCCCCGGTTTCCCGCTACGGTAGCGGGAACCGCGTCAGCGCACCACCCGAAACCCTCGATACCCACCGACATGCGCGTGTTGAGACACAGGGAGGTGGGAGACGAGAAATGGGTGGCCGGCTTAGTGGTGGGGTAGCGTGTTTTTGTTGCTATCTGAATTAACTTAATGGGTTGTGTGGCAGTTAACAAATGGACACCCGTTCGGTGTAGTTTTAATTGGGGACACCAGAATATTAAATCTCGCAGCGTTTTCATGTCCCTCAGCCACACTGCCACGCACCAACCAAACGCGTGCAGGGATAACCTCATGGGGAACAGGAATGTTTTGTGGGGGAGAAATGATGGGGGTTGTTCACTTGTCCATGCAAAACTATGCAGTGTATATGTCGTGGCTCTGGTGTCTTCGAAGTGTCGGTGTGCCCGAAGGCCGGGCAGCGCACATGCTGCGTCACCATCAACACCGCAGAGATGGGGCACAATGCGCAATCCTCACCGGCGAGGATATGAAACAGGGTGAGTTGAGGGACATTCGCTGGGGCCGGAGCCCCAGACGCTGCCACCGTTGCCCCAGACGCTGCCACCGCAGGCAAGACATCTGGATGAAGTTGGCCCGCCTGTCTCGTAGTAGTAGTAGTTGCTTCCGTTTTCCACCGGAGTCCCAACGCGAAGTTAATGCAGACTCCCCCGTAGGGCAACCGCCTGGCTCGTGTAGGCGCCCTTATGGGCACCTACACGCTCTGGTCTTGGAGAGTAAAGCGTTTCTCATATGTTTGTGTCTACTATGATACCTTCAACACTGGAGATGTTTAAAACCGGTCAGCCATTAATGGAGCATAGTTCTTAATTGTCCACTCTGTCCTTGGTATTGAATTGGAGTCTTGATTTGATTTGATCCCCATTTCCACCAGAGCCTCAACGTGAGTCATAATAGGCTCCCCCGTAGGGCTCGACGATCATTGATTAAAGCAGGCTCGCACGCCTAAGTGTGCGAGGAAAAAACAAAACAACGCTTTCAACGTTAGAAAAAAGTGAAAGTTTTAGCAATAACAGACGCACGCTGGTGCGCAAAAGAAAAAACGCTCACTCGAAACGGACCTCCGCTTCCATTCTTTTTAGAACATTAACTGTGATATGTACGCACCTTAGTGCGTACAGGTAGCATCAAGATTAGTACAACGTCAGTGGCTACACGGGCAAATTCAGCTCCGAAAGCAACGCAACACAACACAATATTTACAGCTACGCGGTCTAGTTGTATAAATACAATTTATTCATTTAGGTAAGATAAAGACTCAGATGAACCG